>CAUYQU010052628.1:0-90111 GCA_963574635.1 Cheracebus regulus
ATGCCTGTAATCCCAGCTACTCAGGAGGCTGAGGCAGGAGAATTGTTTGAACCTGGGAGGCAGAGGTTGCAGTGAGCCAAAATCATGGCTCTGCACTCCAGCCTGGGGGACAGAGTGAGACTCTGTCTCAAAAAAAAAAAAAAAAGAAAGGAAGAATTACTATTTATTGGTACCAATTGTGCTAAAGATTATATAACAGTGATATGACTACACACTGCTATTATCTAGAGAGATTTAAGAGGGTTTTTATTTAATTTGAATATCCCATACACTAAATAACAATTTATAAAGGATTTGAATACAATGCAATATTCACCAAAGAACAGAGAATTTAATCTTTCAGGGTTCTTGTAAAAACATGGTAATGACCTAGAATTAAATATTTCCAAATGCCTGCCTAAAAATCATACAAAGAGAAAGCAATATAACATGGACTCAGTGAGAAAGGATCAACCATTGAAGATCTGTGGGAAGACTATTCCAGAGAGAAGCCATGGTAGTTTCAAAGGCTCTAGAGTAGAGATGAGATTATGTGCTGGAAGAACAGAAAGAAGACCTATGGCCAGGCTGTAATCCCAGCACTTTGGGAAGCTGATCCGGGCGGATCACAAGGTCAGGTGTTCAAGATCAGCCTGGCCAATATGATGAAACCCCATCTCTACTAAAAATACAAAAATTAGCTGGGCATGGTGGTGGGAAACTCTAGTCCCAGCTACTCTGGAGGCTGAGGCAGGTGAATTGCTTGAATCTGGCAGACAGAGGTTGCAGTGAGCCAAGATCGCACCACTGCACTCTAGCCTGGGCAACAGAGTGAGAAACTCCATCTCAAAAACAAACAAACCAAAAAACCAAAACCCAAAACAAAACAAAAAACCACATATGGGACTTGATTAAAGCGAGGAATTGGGAGAATGTTAAGAGGTGAGGGTGGAGAAGCAGGCAGAAACCTGAACATGCAGGCCTTACAGACCAAAGTAAGGAATTTGCATGTTATTACAATGCAATTGGCAGCTATCAGGGTTTTAAGCAGGAGAATGATACGGTTTGATGCACTTTTTAAGAGATCTCTTTGTTATTGGGACAATTGGTGAAGTTTGACTAAGGTCTCTAGAGAGTAAAATTATATCAGTGTTAATTTCCTGATTTTAATAATAGCACTTTGTTTATTAAAAGAAAGTTCTTGTTTTTAGGAAGTACATCTGGAAGTATTTGTGGGTAAAAGACTGAGATGCCTCAAATACTCAAAAAATTGTGTGCATATGTGTGTGTGTATGTGTAGAGTAACGATAAGCAAAGTGGTATTACCTTGGAGTTTTGGGGAAAGGTATACAGGGATTTCTTGTTTTATTTTTGTACTATTGAAACATCTCTGTTTGTCTAAAATTGTTTCAAAATAAGTTAAAAAAAATATCAGCCAGTCATGGTGGCTCACACCTGTAATCCCTGCACTTTGGGAGGCCAAAGTGGGTGGAACACCTGAGGTCAGGAGTTTGAGCCCAACCTGGCCAATATGGCAAAACCCCATCACTACTAAAAATACAAAAATTAGCCAGGCATGGTGCCTTGTGCCTGTAATCTTAGCTACTTGGGAGGCTGAGGCAGAATTGCTTGAACCCAGGAGGTAGAGTTTGCAATGAGTGGAGATCACGCCACTGCACTCTAGCCTGGGCAACAGAGTGAGACTCCATCTCAAAAAAAAAAAAAAAATCATCCTGGCCTCTGTGTAAGAAATGATTTATAGGCTAGCAAGTGTGGAAGCTAGAGGACCAGAGAGAGTGCTGTACTGTGGTCTATACAGTGGTCTAGAGGAGCAATGAGAGTGGCTTAGATTCAGGCAATAGCAAAGGAGAAGAAAGTGGTCAGATTCAATATATAGATTGTTCCTTGGGCTTGTTCATGAGTATATGTTGTTGGTACCACCTCACCACTATCTGGTATTTTTTGAATTTTTAATCATAGCCATTCTGGTATGCCTTGTTTTTCAAAAAATTAATTTAAGGCATCCTCCTCTGAAAGTCAAAGTGGCATTCATTTTGGTATGTGGTACTTTCACTCTCATTCATTTCTTTAAAAAATAAAACTCTTTTTAAACAGAAAATTTTAAACATACACTAAAGTAGACATACACAATCAGACATTGTAGGTCTCTTGAAATAACGTAATAGAAAGTGCACAACACCAGCATAACGAAGCCTTGGTTTTATTCTGCCAGTGTCAACAAATATGGTCAATTTTGTTTATCCCTGCCCTATTCCCCCAGCCTTCTGGATTATTTTAAAGCAAAGCTATACATATTATTTTATCTGTAGGTACTTCTTTTTGTATCTCGAAGATTCAGACTTTTAAGTAAACATGACCTCCAAAGGAAAAGGGACAAAATTCCTTGTATCATTTAATAGCCAGTCAGTGTTCACATTTTCCCACTTATCTCATAAATGTCTTTTTAAGAGTCAGTTTGTTTGAATCAGCACCCAAATAAGGCCTGTATGTAGCATTTAGTTGACACATCTTTCTCCATCTGTAGCAGTCCTTCTTTCTTCTCATTCTCTGTTTTTACGTTTTTTGTGTGAAGAAATAAGGCATTTGTACTGTAAAATTTCTCAATTCTGGACTTTCTTAATTGTATCCTCATGGTGTTGTTTAACATGTTCCTCTATCCCTGTATTTCCTGTAAACCAGTGGTTGCAACTAAAAACTTGATCAGACTCAGATTTGAGTTGAAGATTTTTGGCAAGAATCCCTTATAGGTGGTGCTGTGCACTTTGTCTTACATCATATCAAGAGACCCACAATGTCTGTTTCTCTTCTTATATTAACATTGATCAATAGGCTTAGATGTTTTGAGCTTGATTTATCCTTTATAAGGTTCCCCATCAGTCTTACCTGATGGCTTTATCAGTCATCCTTGATCATTGCCCAGATAGTTTATTTCACTGAGGGTTGCAAAATGGTGAGTTCCAATTCTATTATTTCCTTACAGCAAATAAATATTTACCCTAGAATATATTTCACACAGAAGGTCAGAATAAGCTTTTGAGTATTTTATTAACCATTTTCAGTATAATGAATTGGTACTTTAGAAACCTCTAGAACAGACCATTTAAAAAGTGTTATTACAAATACATAGATTTTAATGTGTTTGATGTGTTTCAATCCATTGTAGTCAGTACTTTTTTGATGTCCCATCTTTGACCAGTGAGGGCCTTATGTTCTTTCCATGTGATCCTTTTGGTCTTTGGTAGCTTTCTTGCTTTCTGGTACAAGAAGATGTTCCAGGCTCATCTTGTGTAGTTCCTGCCCTGGATCTGGATCTGTTGTTTCCCCAAGATGTTCTGGTTCTTATTAGTGGGAGAATCATTAATTTCTAAATAGTCTATAATTTCATTCTTAGATGTTGAGTTACTCAGAAGAATGTTTTAAGATTTCTTTTCTTTCTTTCCTTCTTTCTCCCCTCCCTCCCTCCCTCCCTCCCTCCCTCCCTCCCTTCCTTCCTTCCTTCCTTCCTTTCTCTCTCTCTTTCTTTCCTTTCTCTCTCTTTCTTTCCATTCTTTCTTTTCTTTCTCTCTTTCTTCCCTTCTTCCTCCCCTCTCCCCCTTCCCTCCTCTCCTTCCTCCTGTCCCCTTCCCTCCCCTCCCCTTCCTTTCCCTTCCCTTCCTTCTCTCTCTCTGCCTCTCTCTCTCTGTCTCTGTCTCTCTGTCTCTCTCTCTCTCCTCTTGTTGCCCAGGCTGGCAATGGCACCATCTCAGCTCACTGCATCCTCTGCCTTCCTGGTTCAAGCAATGTTCTTGCCTCAGCCTCCCAAGTACCTGAGATTACAGGCGCCGCCACCACGCCTGGCTAATTTTTTCTATTTTTAGTAGAGATGATGTTTTACCATGTTGGCCAGGCTGATCTCAAATTCCCGACCTCAAGTGATCCACCTGCCTCAGCCTCCCAAAGTGCTGGGATTACAGCCCTGAGCCACTGCACCAGGCCTGTTTTAAGATTTCTAAGTGGTTATTTTTTTGGCTTTGTATTTGTTGTTAATTTCTTCGTTTGATTGCCCTGTGATCAAAGAATGTGGCTGCATGATTTTCATTGTAAATTATCATTAGATTAATTAAAAATGTTTTATGAACATTTGAAAAGAATTCTATGGTTACTGAATTAATGACTTAATTATTATTTTTAAACAGTACTCATTTTTGTTGATTTATTCTGTAGAATTTTAAGAGAGCTGTGTTAAAAACAACTGCTCTTCTAGTGGGTTTCAATTCTTTTATTTCTAAAAATATATTTTGGTTTGTTTATTTTGAAGAAATGTTATTTGGGTTTATAACATTAGGGTCTAGGTAGAAAATCTAATTATTCTCATCTGTAAAATGGATAATCTGAAACAATATAAAATTAAACTTCTGCTGGGCGCAGTGGCTCACTCCTGTAATCCCAGCACTTGGGGAGGTTGAGGTGGGCAGATCACAAGGTCAGGAGTTGGAGACCAGCCTGACCAACATGGTGAAACCTATTTCTACTAAAAATACAGAGATTAGCTGATTGTGATGGTGGGTGCCTGTAATCCTAGCTACTCAGGAGAATCACTTGAACCCAGGAGGCGGAGGTTGCAGTGAGCTGAGATCGTGCCATTGCACTCCAACCTGGGTGACAGAGTGAGACTCTGTGTCAAAAAAAAAAAAAAAAGTTTTCTTCTCTTTATTATGGATTAGATCCTGCAGAACACAAATGTAGAATTTTGCTCTTGTAAAAAAAGGGTTTGGATTTTGTTGGTAGCTCTAGAAGGAACTGAAGGTGTCATTTTTTGGGGAGTTGGATTGCTAGTTCATGTATGCAATAATTAATGGTATAGTGAAATGCAAATAGTTGGCTGAATAAAGGAGAAATTACTGGAGAGTGGTCTGTATAGTTATTATCGGTTGTACACATTTTCTTTGAATGCTACTCCATGGTAACCTGGTCGTATCAAGAAAAGAAGAGATTTTCAGAATCTGAGTGCAGTAAGGATGCTTGTGGGCTGTGCCTTTTTCTTTCCTGGAATGCTGTGAAATCGCAAGAGTGCCTGCATTCAGAAGGCCCAGTGCATTATCTGAACACCCATGGTAAGGACAGCCTCACTCTTGCCAAGAAGACATGTGAGACAGGCAGTGTTCACATGACATTTCAACATATGGTTGTGGCCTAGCAAAGACAGCCTGCCACCTATGAGATTCCCTTCCATTTCTACTGTTTAAAAATACAATTTCACACATTCTTTCATTTTATTAATGAAATGCTATGCTTCAAACCCAGGGGCCTGCCTGCCAGGTGGAGCTATAATTATGCCTGGGCAGTCTGCAGCTGTGCTTAGTTATAAAGCTTTAACTAAAGCAAATAGAATTGGAGTTGCTTTTATGCATCTCATAATATTTCCCCAAATCAGTGCATTTATATGACAGTTAAATAGTTTCTAAAAACATTACTGGCATTAAATAATAATAATTATTTTTACCCAAGACATTGAAAATTTGGTGCTAAAAAAAGGCCTATTTTGGGGTTATCATTTCACAAAACAAATCCCCAAATTATCCCTTTGTTTTCTTGGAAACTGTGCCATTCTACCTCTTTCTTGACTCCTCTCTTTTTTCCCACCCACTACCCCAATTATTGTCAAATCTACTGGTTCTAATTTTGAAATAGATCCAGGATACAGCCACTCCTTACCTCCTGACTATGACAGCTAGGTCTAAGCTGCAGCATTTCCTGCCTGGACTGCTGTAGTAGCCTTCTGTCAAGGCTCCTGCTTCCCTTCCTGGATATGTTCTACAGCCAGCCTCTTAAAAAGGTAAATCCGGCCGGGCGTGGTGGCTCACACCTGTAATCCCAGCTACTCAGTCAGGCAGATCATGAGATCTGGAGATAGAAATGATTCTGGCTAACATGGTGAAACCCCATCTCTACCAAAAATACAAAAAATTAGGCAGGTGTGGTGGCATGCACCTGTAGTCCCAGCTACTCGGGAGGCTGAGGCAGGAGAATTGCTTGAACCCAGGAGGTGGAGGTTGCAGTGAGCTGAGATCGCACCACTGCACTCCAGCCTGGGTGACAGAGCAAGACTCCATCTCAAAAAAAAAAAAAAAAAAAAAAAGTTAAATCCAATGTGCTTCTCTGCTCAAAGCCTATTTTGCTGTATCCTTTCACTTAGAATGAAATCTAGTGTTGTTGCCATGGTCTGTCAGGCTGGAATCTATCTACATACCTCTAGATCTCTGTTCTCATCTCTCCACTCTTCCCTTGGCTGCTTCCACCCCAGCTGCATCTGCCTCCCTGCTGGTCTTTGGGCACAGCGAGCATAATCTTACCTCAGAGCTTTTGCACAAGCTGTTCTCACCACCTGGAATATCTTTCTGCACATACATGTGTGGTTTGCTCCTGACTTCATTCAGGTGTCCACACAGATTTCAGCTTATCAGAGAGGGCTTTCCTAAAATGGCCTGGTTACTGCTTGTCTTTTTATCTGGATTCAGTTATTCTCAGCTCTTATTAGTATAATGGCATATCTCTAGTCATGCAGATAAGAATTCTAAGAGAGCATAAATTGGCTGGGCGCAGTGGCTTATGCCTGTAATCCCAGCATTTTGGAAGGCCGAGATGGGTAGATTACCTGAGGTCAGGAGTTCCAGACCAGCCTGGCCAACATGATGAAACCCCCGTCCCTACTAAAAATATGAAAATTAGCCTGATGTGATGGTGCATACCTGTACTCGCAGCTACTTGGGAGACTGAGGCAGGAGAATCGCTTCGCTTGAGCCCAGGAGGCAGAGGAGGTTGCAGTGAATTAAGATCGTGCCACTGCACTTCAGCCTGGTTGACAAGGCGAGACTCTGTCTCAAAAAAAAAAAATTTGTATATTGTTCATGTTGCATTTCTGTGTTGAGGAAAAAAATAGATAGTGTTCATGTTGCATTTCTGTGTTGAGGAAAAAAAAAAAGAGGTGAAGTAGACTCTACCTTTTGACAAAGAGGTGGTGAGGTCACACTGCAAAAGTATGTTGTGGCCAGCCTTGGAGACACAATTTACCCCCAAAGATCATTCTGAAAAACTATCATAACTGTATCACAAGGAGGGAATAGAGAGCTTTATAAGATGACTATGAGACTCACTATTGAAAACTGTGGGCTTTCTTTGGTGTACTAGATTTTTTCTTTCTTTCTTTTTTTTTTTTGTTTAGATGGAGTCTCACCCTGCTGCCCAGGCTAGAGTGCAATGGTGCTATCTCAGCTCACTGCAACCTCCCCATCCTGGTTCGTGCCCTTCTCCCAAGTAGCTGGAATTACAGGCATGTGCCACCATGCATGGCTAATTTTTATATTTTTAATAGAAACAGGGTTTCACCATGTTGGCCAGGCTGGTCTTGAACTTCTGGCCTCAAGTGATCTGCCCACCTTGGCCTCCCAAAGTGCTGGAATTACAAGCGTGAGCCACTGGGCCTGACTGGTATACTGGATTTTGAAGAAAGGCATCACCTCTGAATAGTATCCTTCTCAGTGGGCATGCCAGTAGGTCCAACCGATTATTGTTCCCCTTAATTGTGACAATATTGATAACACTTTTGAAAGAAAGAATAAAAACTAAATTGTGGAATCCAACTGAATTCTCCATATTTTATATAGATATCTAATATTTGTACTTTGTAACAGGATTCGATGAAACTAGTATTATACCATTTGTCACAAGGAAGCTTTGGCAACAGTATGTAGAGGAATTATACTAATGGAATATTCATTTCCATTAGAAAAAAATTCAAGATAATATTAAAATCTGTGTTACTAATACATGATCTTGCCATGGCTACTAAATCTAGAAATCGACCTGTTGTTAGGGTATAGTGGTCTTTCTAATTATAAAAGTAATAACTATATAGTTTTAAATTTATTTATTTATGTATTTATTTATTTCTATTTAGTTAGTTTTTGAAATGAAGTCTCACTCTGTTACCCAGGCTGGAATGTAATGGTGCGATCTTGGCTCACTGCAACCTCCGTCTCCCGGGTTCAAGCAACTCTCCTGCCTCAGCCTCCTGAGTAAGTGGGATTACAGGCATGCGCCACCACACCCAGCTAATTTTTTGTATTTTTAGTAAAGATGGGGTTTCACCATGTTGCCCAGGCTGGTTTTGAACTCCTGAGCTTAGGAAATCCTTATTTATTTTTCTAGTTTAGATACATTTATTATTTCTCTTTAGCATTAAGAAATACTTCTTACCACTGGGTGTAGTGGCTTATGCCTGTAATCCCAACACTTTGGAAGGCTGAGGTGGAAGGATCGCTTGAGCCTAAGAGTTTGAGATCAGCCTGGGCAACATAGCTAGACCTTGTCCCTCTGGTAAAAGAAAAATTAGCTGGGCATGGTGGCTTGCACCTATAGTCTCAGCTACTTAAGAGGCTAAGGTGGGAGGATTGCTTGAGCCCAGGAGTTCAAGGTTGCAGCAAGCTATGAATGCACCACTGCACTCTAGCCTGAGCAACAGAGTAAGACACTGTCTCTAAAAAATACAAAAAATAAAAATAAAAGAAGAAATACTTCTAGCACATTTCTAGGCACATGGGTAACACTGAATAAAATTTTGCAACTATTGGGTATTATATCTCCAAAATCAGCTTGTTTTGTTCTAGAAACTTCTTTTTATGAGGAACAAATGAAATAATGTGATTAGGCTGGACTCAGTTCCCCACCCATATAATACCAGCACTTTGGGAGGCCAAGGTGGGTGGATCACTTGAGGTCAGGAGTTAGAGACCAACCTGGCCAACATAATGAAACCCTGTCTCTACTAAAAATACAAAAATTATCTGGGCATGGTGGCACATGCCTGTAATCCCAGCTACTCTGGAGGTTGAGACAGGAGAATCATTTCAACCGAGGAGGCGGAGGTTGCAGTGAGCGGAGATCGCCACATTGCACTCCAGCCTGGGCGACATAGCCAGACTCCTGTCTCAGAAAAAAAAAAAAGAAGAAATCATGTGATCAATAACTCTAATTGTAGTCTTACCAGACACGACCTTTCTTACAGGCATATGCAAACTATATAAATATAGTCCATTCAGCCATTGTTGTAACTTTTACTTTATCATGATAATTTTTAATTTTTGACACCCTCATCTCATGTTTTAATGTCTGACCCTATCCCGTCTCCCCTAGTTCACTCTCCGCTGCTTGGCAGGACACTCCGTCTGGAATTGCTGAGTTAACAACTTCCTCTGCTGTGATCATGAAATTCTAATCTTTCCCCTCACTAGAGAACTTTCTGTGAATTGTATGCCCATATGCTACATATTCCCATTTTGCTTCTGAAGCAAGTTCCAGACACGTGACAAATGCCGTCAAACTCTTTACGGCAGATGTCCACAGGAGCATTCAAACTAAGCAACCAGGAAATGGGGGTCGATTCGCAGAAAAGTTTCTGTTTGACTTGACTGTCATAAACAGTGAGATCACAAAAGTAAATACTCCACATCTGGCTGTCTGGATTCTTACTTGCCTGGATATTTCTGGAAAGAAAGAAGCCATGTGGCTCAGTCAGCATCATGTTGTCCACATCATTATAACGTTTTCTAAGAAGTAAAAAAAAATTGGGGGGGTTGATTCTTTAAATAGCTTTCACTCTCACGGTATGTGGGCAGTCGTGCTGTTTGAATGAGTACAATGTAGGCAGATTAAAGAGTTCGAGTATTTCAGTATGATACCGACATACTTGTGGTAGAAACAAACACATATTATTAAGTTCATAGATTACAGTCTTGGCCTACTGCAGGAACACAGTTGGTTAGCTGCCCCAGAATGTATAGTTAACTTGTTTTTTTTCCTTGTCTTTTAATTAAATGATATTTTCTTTCTTTCTTTTTTTTCTTTTGAGACCAAGTTTTGCTCTTGTTTCCCAGGCTGTAGTGCAATGGTGTGAACTTGGCTCACTGCAACCTCCACCTCCTGGGTTCAAGCGATTCTTCTGCCTCAGCCTCCCAAGTAACAGATTACATGCATGGCCACCATGCCCAGCTAATTTTTTATTTTTAGTAGAGATGGGATTTCTCCATATTGGTCAGGCTGGTCTCAAACTCCTGACCTTAGGTAATCTGTCCACCTCAGCCTCCCAAAGTGCTGGAATTACAGGCGTGCTGGCCAATATTTTCTTAAGCTACCATTGAATTAAAAGAGGAAAGTGCTTGTCTACATTCAGAAATATTTCTCAGCATTCCATTTCATAGTGAATGTAGGTACAAAAATGCCAAATTGGTTATCTCCTTATGCTTTAACCAAACATTCAAGTAGTTAAAACTTTATGGGTAACCATTAGCTATGGAAATACAATTCAGTTAAAGGTAAAGAAAAATCAAGAATTCTCCTAATAATGGGCCTAAATATGTGTTAAAATACACATTTTTTTTCCTGAAATGTGTTTGCATTAGGGATAATCTATGTTGATTTTTCAGCGTACTATTTGTACTTTGAATGCTTTTTCTGTCCTTAAAATGCACAGTAATAAAAGGTAATATTATATTTGGAAGTGTGCTGGCAAGGGAAACTGGTGGAGTTAATCCAATAACTCAGAGTTCCTTGGAGAAAAGGCTTTATAGAAACACAAGGTATTATTATCACTGTTACTGCTCTGTGGAGCTGGAAGCCTCTCTGCCCTTTGCAAAAGCTAGCCGTTTAAGTAGGAATGCAGAATTGCTGTAGCACGAGCTGTGAGTTTCATATTTTCAAAAAATGTACACAACTGATAGAAAAAAATTTAAAAAATTTTCCTGTAAGGAAATGGTTTATGTAGATTTCTTATTATTCTTCTTCATTTTCAAAGCTGATACTGTCAGTGATTATTTTCCAGGTATAGCATGTAAGTGAAAATCTCAATGCGTAGGGGTATTATTGGTTAAACTGAAAATATGATCCTTTAAATTAGAATTTGTAACAGATGGACCCTTGGGATTCAGATGAACGCAGACTCCAAGATGTACAAAAGAATTTACAGTTTTACATTAATATTGGAACACTTGTGAATAGGAATCAGATACTTAGCTGAGGAGGTGTCATTATTAGGGAGGCGTAAGTATAGTGGCTGAGAAGATTATCTCTGAAGTTTAGCGTCCATTCAAATCTTGACTTCTGGTCATGTAATCTTAACAAAGTCATTAACTTCTTCAAGCCTGTTTCTACATCTATAAACTGGGTATGATGAAATCACATTAAAATCAATGCCTTGCACATTGATGAGTTCTGAGACATGGAGGCCATTGTCTCAATTAAATGTTACCATCATTCCAATTAAGGTTAACCTAGAACTGTACTTATAACTAACTCAGTTGTTACCAAGATAATTATATAGTGTCTGCACACTTCAGATCGTTACCTTTTATATTCTGCCATTGCTCTCTTTAGAGAATGAGAGAAAGGAGAGGTCATAGAAATGAATTCTCCAAATAGGAAGGCTTTTACACTGTTGGTAGGAGTGTAAATTAGTTCAACCATTGTAGAAGACAGCATGGCAATTCCTAAAGGGTCTAGAACCAGAAATACCATTTGACCCAGCAATCCTATTACAGGGTACATACTCGAAGGATTATAAATCATTCCACTATAAAGACAGATGAACACATGTGTTTATTACGACACTATTTAGAATAACAAAGACTTGGAACCAACCCAAATGTCCATCAATGATAGACTGGATAAAAGAAATGTGGCACATATACACCATAGAATACTATACAGCCATAAGAAAGAATGAGTTCATGTCCTTTGCAGGGACATGGATGAAGCTGGAAACCATTATTTTCAGCAAACTAACATAGGAACAGAAAACCAAACACTGTGTGTTCTCATTCATAAGCGGGAGTTGAACGGTGAGAACACATGGACACAGGGAGGGAAACATCACAAACCGTGGCCTGTCAGGATGTCGGGGGTAAGGAGAGGGAGAGCATTAGGACAAATACTTAATGCTTGCGGGGCTTAAAACCTAGATGATGGGTTAATAGCTGCAGCAAACCACCATAGCACATGTATACCTATGTAACAAACCTGCACATTCTGCACATGTATCCCAGAACTTAAAAAGTTGCAAAAAAAAAAAAAAAAGAAGAAATTAATTTTCTAGTTTTGAAGGTGAGAGGGAAGTTATTCATAAATATATGGCTTTGATGTAAGTTTTCTCTATATAAATATGATTTAAGGAAATGAGAAATGTAAGTTAAAAGCACATTGGCTAATTAGCCAGATAGCTGCATTTTTTTTGTTGCATCATTATGAATGCTACATTACAAGTTCTTTCTTGGATGTCATGTTGTAAATAATCTCTTTAGGGCTATATTTTCAAAATTACTGTAGCAGTATTTCAGCATTTATTTACCAGGTATATCTACTTATCCCAGTTATTTTTGTTACATTGTATTTTAGTTTATCTCACAAATCAAAGGAAAGTGTGTTTCAACTTTTCCTGCAGATATGTGTCTTAGGAGAAGGTATTTTAGTATTCCCAGCTAACCTTAGATAAAAGAAATAGATATTCCCTAAGTTCATTTGTATATGTGGTCTTGTGCCTGAAAATAATTATGGGTGCAAACATTCTGCATTTCCAAATATGTTGAACATATTTAGGGTGTCAGAGCGATGGTTTAAAACTGCATTGACTCAGCCATGTCTAACTACAGATTTGATGAAAATACTGGGTTGGTATTGGAAGCAACTGATTTTATTGCTACAGACTGCTCAGTAGGCATGTCTTTATTCAGCTGAGAGAAGTGTGAACCCAATTCTTATTTCAAGGTGGTATTTAAATTGGACCCAGTTAAAAACCTTGCAGTAGCTACAGTTCACTGAAGACCAATGCATTCTCATTTCTTTTTATTTTTTTCTTTTTAAGGAATATATGTTGGTTCCTTTTCTATAGAATTTCACTCATGGGTCTCCATTTTCACATAGATACATACATAACCACATGTATTCCGTTACTTTGTTCTTGTTATTCTCTTTTGTTAAATTATATATTTATTCATTCTCTCTTAATTTTTCCCTTGTCCTCTCCCTGCTGGTGTCAAATGAATTCCTCTTTCTGCAGAAGCTCAGCTGGAAATGGATTAATGCAGCTGGAACACAACTACTGTAGTGTCAGGATGCTGGGGTGACCTCTGTGTTTGAAAAATAAAAGAATTGAAAAGTATCCAGCAGCTAAAAGTCAGGGGGAAAAAAATCTTGATGCATCTTGTTCATTTCCACTGTGGAAGTGTTTGGCGCATCTCCAAGGTATCTTGTGAGAGAAAAATCATACACACACACACATATACACACATACACACAGAAACCTTAAATGAAGATGAAGTGGCCAGGCAGAAATGCTGAGTCTGGGATATGTCTTAATACATTTCAAATTAGCAACTCACAAGGAACCTGGAATATTGAGGCGCATGCTTGATATGGCTAGAAATGTGACATTGTTCCTGCCCCATCCACTTATACTGTATTATTTCCAGCAGTGAAAACCACCTCAAAAATTCATCATTGAAAGATAAAACGGGTTTATGTTTCTAGCCATCCTTCATCAATGTCAGGCTGTGATTGTTGGTCGTTACATGGGTATCCTTGCTGCTGAAGCCAACAGCAACTTAGCTGAGACTGAAAGGATGTCCGTATTCTCTCCTGCTGGGTCACTTGCCCACCAAGAGTATTTTTTTCCATGGCTAATATTCAATAAAATATCTGATGGTTAAAAACAAGATTGCTTAGCTTTGCAATTGTTATTAAATTCTTTTCCTGGGCTATAATGCATAGGCTTTGATCTAAAGTCCTACCGTTGCTAGAAGGACTCGTATGATTACGATAATGTGCACTGCTCTTTTTGCTATTCCTATAGGGAAAATAAACCCCGCATTAGTTCCATATTAGTACCTGACTTAGAGAAGTTAAAAAGCACCAGAAAAAGGTTAAACAGAGTCAAGTACACATAAGAGAGCAGTGGTTATTAGTGTTCAGGGAGCCATTAAAAAATTCTGCTTATACAGAAGAATTTATTAGTGTTCCTGCTTCTGGCTGCTTTATGCATTTTAATAAAGAAGTAGGCTTTCTCTCTCTCTCTCTCTCTCTCTCTCTCTCTCTCTGTGTGTGTGTGTGTGTGTGTGATGGCTATGACTGAACAAGGACTTATAGCTATTTGGTCTGTCATTAATTTTATCCTTTTTTTTTTTTCTCTCCTTTCCCCAAGTCTCCTTCTTTACCTTTCAGCTTCCTACACAGTATTATGATTCTGAAAATCCTTAAATTCCATTTTTATGAAGGCAGTGCAGGAAGAATATGCCTATTAATTCTATGGATTTGTTATTTTATTTTACATATATATGTAAAATACATATATTTGGAAGCCTTTTTACTTTTGCTAGATGTTTGGAGGTAGAGAAAAAACTAAATATGCAGTTTCAAGAGGGAAGAAACATTTATGAAATTCTGTTTTTCTATGTGCTTTGAAATTTAAAAAAATTGTTTATTAGGAAAGACATGGGTTATGATTTAAGGAAGTTATTTGAGCATATGTATTTAACAATTCCTTTTAAATGCTCATTGAAACAATCAAACAAATATAAAATTAGAGAAAAAGGCAAGCCAGTGTTAGAAACTAGGCTACAATGCTACTGACATTCAGGAACTTGGAGAGATTTTTGCAAAATATACTGTAGAAAAGATTGAAGTATGAGGAGAGCCAACTACATGAAAGAAATGCCTTCCTTTCCTTCAAAGAGGAACAGACCTGAAGAAAAACCCAATTGTAAGCTGAAGTGTCAGGAGATTGAGGGCAAGAGTGGTATTTAGAAATGGGGAATTGGGGGAAAATATTTGTCTGTCATATGCCAGGTACAGCACTGCACAGTATTCACTGCTAATTTACACTTGAGTGTATGTCAGGCTAAGTTATGTAGAACTTATGGTTACAATGAACCACAATCATCCTATTTTTGTGTGTTTCTTTTAATGCCTTTTCGTTGTGATCAGAGAACACGTTTTGTGTGACTTAAGTCCTTTTAATTTTATTGAGACTTGTCTTATCTCAATAAAACAAGATAGACCCAGAAAATGGTCTATCTTGGACCACAGTTGTATAATATGTATTTTGCTATTGTTGAATAGAGTCAATTAGGATGTGTTGGTTGGTGATTTTGTTGTTCAACTCTTCTATACCTTACTGATTTTCTGTTTATTTTTCTTTGAATTTTGCTTTGTATACTGTAAAGCTGTGCTATTAGGTGTACAACAGTTTAGGATTATTATTGTTGTATTGACAATTTGATCCCCATAGAGCTATGATATTCTTTATAATCTGCTTTGTCTAATAATAATATTATTAATCCAGGTTTTTTTTTTGATTAGTGTTAGAATGATGTATCTTTTTTCATCCCTTTATTTTTAACTTACATGTAACTGTATTTAAAGTGTGTTTTTGTAGGCAGAATGTAGTTAAGACTTACTTTTATCTTCAATCTGATAACCTTTGCTTTTTAATTTAGGTATTTAGACCATTTATACTTAATGCAATTATTTATTTGGTTAGGCCTAAATCTATCATTCAGCTATTTGTTTTGTGTTTGTTCCATTTTTCTTTATTTTCTCTTCTTTTTCCTTTTGGATTAATTGAAACTATTTAATAATTCTATATTATCTTCTTTGTGGTTCATTAGCTATAATTCTTTTTATTTGCTTTCTTAGTGGTTGTGTTAGGATATATAGTGTACATCTTTAATTTACCACAGTTTACTTGCAAGTGACATAAAATCATTTCGTGTGTAGTATAAAAATCTTGGGAGAGAGATCCAAGATGGCCGCGTAGCAGCAGCTCAGGATTGTAGCTCCCAGTGAAAGTGCAGAGAGGGAGTGGACACTGCAATTGCAGACGAATTTTTGATGCCCACAGACTGGGAGATTCCCGGAGAAGGAGCCACACGGGTCGCCAGCGCAATTCTTTTGGCCGTCGCGGCGCTTGTGGGTGCGGCGTGTACGGGACTGGTTGCCCGTGTGATGAACTCACAGAATCAGACGTCAGACGGTGGATAATAAGAAACTTCTGTGAGCTATTAGATTTTTTAAAGTAAATATTATTTAAAAAAAAAATTTAAAAAAAGAAAAGAATTTAGGACAGAAGTCAGTGGGTTAGAATAAATACAAAAAATCTAATGAAGGCTCAGAAAATGATCAGTGGTCACCTATAGCAAAATGCATTAGGAGCTAAATAATGATTTGGATTGAAGGGGTCTACAGGAATGGGGGGCTCATTCTATGAATTCATTCATTCATTCATTGAACTCTTTTCTGTTGTGGCAAGTAAAGAAGAAAATAGGCATCGACAGCTGCAACTACAGAAGCAAAAGAAGGGACGAAAAGGAGTTTCCCAAAGGGCAGGTGGTAGCCCCCAAATTGCAGGTATTTATCAAAGGGGCTGCTTAATTGCTGCAGAGTGGGTGACAGAGGGGTTAACAGAATGCACGAAAAAGCAGAAGCAGAAACAAGCGATAGGTGGCTCCTGCCTGTAATCCCAGCACTTTGGGAGGCCAACGTGGGTGGATCACGAGGTCAGGAGTTTGAGACCAGCCTGGCCAATATGTAAAACACCGTCTCTACTAAAAATACAGAAACTAGCTGGGTGTCATGGTGTGCGCCTTTAGTCTCAGCTACTTGGGAGGCTGAGGCAGAAGAATTGTTTGAATTCAGGAGGTGGAGGTTACAGTGAGCCGAGATCATGCCACTGCACTCAGCCTGGGCAGCAGAGTGCGACTCTGTCTCAAAAAAAAAAAAAAGAAAGAAAATGAAAAGTGAATGAGAAAAATCAATATTGTTGTTTCATTATTTACTTTTGTCAGAATATACTTAAAAATAATGATTTCTTAATATCTACTCAGCTGGTTTCAAAGGAGATTCTCAGTTGCAAAAAGAAGAAAATCTGAAGCTAAATGAAAGAGTTTACACTGATTCACAGCATCTATTAGTGAAAGTAAGATGTGGACCTTGTCATTCAAATTGTGGATCCTGAAGCACATTCAAGCGAGTGGCTGTTTTGAGAGATGAGTAAAACCTTGTCATAATAAACATATTTATGTTATCCTTCCTCCCAAACTTTGTAATCCTTTGGAGAAAAAGAAAACTATAGCCTCATGTTCTTCTCCAGGTTTAACAGATAGATTCTCTAGATCCACTAAGAAGGACTTCCTTATTCTGGAACCTAAATAGTGACAGAATCATAATTAAATGCTGACTTACAAAAATGCAGCTCTCACTCAGTGACTCCTGCCTTAGGTTCCTTCCTCATTTACTAGGAGAGGTGAATTTTCCCTATTTCCTAGTCCATCACAGTCTAAACTCATCCTGTTCCCTTGGAAAGCACCTCTTTTCCATCTTTTTCTTTCATAACAAACCTGATTTCCCACAAACTGCACCCCCAATTTCATGTCACTAACACCCTCTCACTCACCTTCATGTCACAGAAAGAGGTCAAAGTGTGTGGGTCACTCTCGACTCCAACCACAGGCTGACATGCACATTTTTCAGAAATCAGTCTAGCTCTCGGTTTTCATATTCAAGACATTGGGCTCTACACTGAGAGCACCATAGCATACACTTCAGTCTAGAGAAACATCCGACTTTTCCAACTCTCAGCAATGCCATTGTCTGCTCCTCAGGACACCCTGAAGGGACAGGCAGCACCAGGGCCTTCAGAAGGCAGGGAACTCTCACAGTCTCAGGAAAGACTAGTTGATGGTGCTGTGACAGAAATTCATAAAATCCATATGTTGATTATCTAAACTTTGATGTTCCCAGCATTTCTCAGAGGTAAGGGCTGCTTTATGGATGAGGCCACAATGGCCACCAAATGCTTCATCCAGAAGATGGAGTGAGACAGACTTTCAACAATCTGTCACCATTAAAGTGACATCAGTCTGAATGCAAGACACTGATGGCAGAGGACAAGACTGAGGGGACCTGTAAGTCCCTGGGAGCATGAATTTTAGCTTTTTCTGTGCTTTCTTGGAGATCAACACTTCTCAGAACTGGTGTAGGTTTTGGGCTGTCAGCTTCTACGTCAACTCTTGCCATGAAGTCTTCTCCTGAATCCTGAACCTCTAAAATTAAAAAAGGCCATTCCTTCTGCCAACCTTTTTCTAGAAAAAAAAAAAAGGTTATTCTTTTAGTTCAGAGACCAGAGAGTTACGGAATTGTACATACCATCAGCACTCCAACACAATGTCCTTAGGGGCCACACAAAAATGTAGGCAAGAAGATTTTTTAAAGAATTAAAAGAGGACTGGAAATGAGTGCAGAAGCAGAAAAAGTAAAAGCACATCCAACTGGTAAGTGAGATGAGATCAATGTAGAGAAAATATCCCAATAGGTCCTCAGCGGCACTTGCTGTGGACATGCGCGCTCACCTAGGTTTGACCCAAAACAGCAGGCCCTCTGCCTCATTGTCAGAACAACAGTAGATACTTGACAGATGACTGGAAGCATTCACATTCACTGACAGGGGAAATCAGTCTCAAATTTGTAGTGTGTTTAGATATAGAGAAAAGCAATTTCCAGAAAATATAAACATGATATCTGAAGAGCCAAGTTGCCTCTTTGGACTCTGGGAAAGAACTGAAATTATCAGAAATTCTGGACCTTATGAGAAAAAAAAATTAATATGTACTAGTATTAAGTTTTAAATCTGAATGAAAGAAAAGCAGTTTGGAAAAACTAATCTTTTTTTTAAATGGAAAGCCCACCCTCTCCTACCTGTCCCTCATACCTGGCAGGTATCATGTGGTTGAACACAAAGCAGCCTGCCAGCCAAGGGACCCCTCAGTGCAGGGAGCAGCTCCCACAGGAGCTCAGCTGGGTTCCTTGGAAAATGTCAGATCCTGCCAGACCACGGTGCTCTGTTCAGAAAGAGAAGAATCAGTTTCAGTAAAGCCAATGGCAATAAGAATGTGAAATGTGTTAACAAATCTTTAACAAAAACATTTCACTTCATAGAAATGAGGTATTCTGGGAAGAGTATTTTTCACTGTACATTTGTACTCACAACACTGAGAATCAACTTGATTGGTACAGTGGTGTATGTCTGGTTCATTGATTTTATTGGTAGAGACTTCCAGCCTTCACAACTTCAGTCACCAAAATCAAAAATGTCTTTCTGTTCTGTTTCTACCTAATTACAAAAAAGGAAGTGATTTATGAAAAGCAATATATTAATAAACAGCACAACTTATGTTCATATTACTGCCATTTCTAGCCACAAATTAAGAATCAGGATTCAGGAGTTTAAGACCAGCCTGGACAACCTGGTGAAACACAATCTCTACTAAAAATACAAAATTAGGTGGGCCTGGTGGTGTGTGCCTGTAATCCCAGCTACTCAAGAGGCCGATGCAGGAGAATTGCTTGAACCCAGGAGGCGGAGGTTGCGGTGAGCTGAGATCACACCATTGCACTCCAGTCTGGGCAGCAGAACGAAGACTCCATCTCAAAAAAAAAAAAAAAAAAAAAAAAAAAGGCTGCAGTCTGGAAGAGACTAATCTTCAGATGAAGTGACAATTGCATAAATTATACAGACCTGCTTTCTATCGTTAGGAAGTGTTAACAATGAGTTCTACTATTAGAATAACGACTTCTCCATTCTCTTTAAAAAATCACTAATATCTTGGCATTTTCAGATTTTATTTTAAAATGTTAAAAATGATATCAAAATAGAC
This sequence comes from Cheracebus regulus, assembly GCA_963574635.1. NCBI lineage: Eukaryota > Metazoa > Chordata > Mammalia > Primates > Pitheciidae > Cheracebus > Cheracebus regulus. The sequence goes on from CAUYQU010052628.1 coordinate 19,734, forward strand.
ATAAAGTTTACAGCAAGTGTCTATGATCATGATGAACTGACTTCCTTCATCAGAAGCGACCAACATAACTGAGACTGCTGAGGACCCCACATGTGGAGATATTTGAAGATATGGGAATCCCACTGGACATCATCATCCGTGCAAGTTCCTGACATGAAATGGCACAGTGCTTGTGTGCAGCCTAGGCACATCCTCCTTCATACTTTGAATCATTCCTAGATTACTCATAATACCAAACAGAGTGTAAATGCTACATAAATAGTTGTTGTACATTACCATGTAGAGAATAAGAACAAGGAAGAAATGCCTGTACGTGTTCAATACAAATGCAGCTGTCTTTTTTATGGGAGGGGCATGGATATTTTTGATCCAAGTTTGGTAGAGCGTGAGGATGCAGGACCCCCAGATACAGAGGGCTGAATGTATTTCACACACACACATTTTGCTTTAACCTATTCAACCATAAAATAAAGGGAACTCAAAGGCAGCCTGGCAAGAGGGAGCTGACTTGCATGGTGGCCAGAAAAGTCTGGGGTCCAGATTCACCCTCAAGGTGGTAAAGCTTTAATACCTTCCAGAGAACAATCGATGTGACTTTAAGCTTGCTGTGGACAGGATGAGGCTAAAATAAAATTTGAATTCTGTACATAAAGCCCAGAAATTCAAAGAAGTGCCCTTTCTAGAAATAAAAAGAAAACTGAAAAAAAGTCTGACGGCATGTCTGTGAGGGTAACAAGGAGCCTGTCTAGAGGTGGGTGGCATCGAAGATTGTTAATAGGAGTGGAGACCCTGGGCCTAGGCCCCACCAGGCACAGGAGCCCCAGGCTGAAAATCACAAAGGCTTTCAGTGCCTCCAGCATTTCTGCAAAAGGCTCTCTAGGGACATTTCCAAAGACAAGGACACATGAGATTCTTAAAGCAAAAAGGCAGCCTCAATCAATGTGAGCTTGCATGAAACAATTTTAAATATATATTTTAAAAAATGGAATCCACTCAAAGAAAGTCAGGAAGAATCAACAAAAGTAACTGGTGGAAACGTAGTACCTCAAGAAACAGAAATCTGAAATAAACCACACAATAAGTTCGTTTTAAATACAGACCATGAAGTCTATAAGAGAGGAAAAGGCAGAAGATTCATGAAGCAATGATGAGCACGAAGAAGCATCAATAGCTTGACCAATCTCTGAAATCTTTTTAAAGTTGGGGTTTCAAAAAATGTTTAGAACTAAAATATTGGTCAAAGGTAATGTGGAAGGAAAAGATGAGCATTTAAATGAAGAAAGCTGACTGTGTTGCTTGGAAATAGAACAGAGCTCCTGATTCACTTTAGATTTGGGTAAGCAACATGAAATGAGAAGAAATGGAAACACAGGCGGGTGCAGTGGCTCAGGCCCAAAATCCCAGCATTTTGAGGGGCCAAGGCAGGTGGATCACCTGAGGTCAGGAGTTCGAGACCAGCCTGGCCAACATGGTGAAGTCCCGTCTCTACTAAAAATATAAAAATTAGCCGGGCGTGGTGGCGAGCACTTGTAATCCCAGCTACTCAGGGGGCTGAGGCAGAAGAATCACTTGCAACTTGGAGGCAGAAGTTGCAGTGAGCCGAGATCACACCACTGCACACCAGCCTGGATGACAGAGTGAGACTGTCTCAAAAAAAAAAAAAAAAAAGTAACAAAATAAAGAAAAAATAATTCTTTTTATCTCTTTTGTCTTAGAGTGAATTTTGTCTGGTGTTAATATTGTGCATCATGTTTCTTTTTCTTTCTTTCTTTCTTTCTTTCTTTTTTTTTTTTTTTTGAGATGGAGCCTTACTCTGTCACCCAGGCTGGAGTGCAGTGGCACAATCCCAACTCTCTGCAACCTCTGCCTCCTGGGTTGAAGTGATTCTCCTGCCTCAGCCTTCCGAGTAGCTGGGACTACAGGCATGTGCCACCAAACCTGACTAATTTTGTATACTTTTAGTAGAGACGGGGTTTCACCATATTGGCAAGGCTGATCTTCAACTCCTGACCTAGTGATCTGCCCACCTCAGCCTCCCAAAGTGCTGGGATTGCAGGTATGAGCCACCGCGCCAAACCCTATTTTATGAGTTTTCTAATTTTTTTAGGGTCAGAGTCTTGTTCTGTCACCATTCCTGGAGTGCAGCAGCACAACCATTGCTCATTCCAGCCTGGACCTCCTGGGCCACCACAGCTGGCTGATTTTCCAAAACTTTTTTAGAGACAGAGTCTCACTGGGTTGCCCAGGCTGGTCTAAAGCTCCTGGCCTGAATGAAGTGGTCCTCCCTACCAGGCCTTCCTAAGTGCTGGAATTACAGGCATGAGCCGCCAAGTTTGGCCAAGAATTTTTAAAAGGAACCATTCCACATAGAAGGCAAAACAATCCTAAGCCTAAACATATGTAACAATATAGCTGTGTAATACCCAAGAAAAAAATGATAGGATGTATAATTCTCCTTGTAAAAGAAATTTCAGATCTACAACTATCTCTCAGCAGCTGAAAGGCTAAGCAAAGAAAAATATGAGTAATGATTCAGAAGATTTGAACTAAGAGAAATAAACCAGAGCCAAGTACATGTAAGAGCTCTGCACCTGAGAGAACAGTCCTTCTAAGCTCACAGGAAACACCGACATCAGCTGAACACACCCTAGACTACGGAATCAACCCATCGGCCTCCATCCCACACTCTGACCATGAAGGGGGAAGTAGGGGCTGGGGAGAAAGCTGCCAAGTATGACAAAGACTCATTTGCAAGTTCTCACCTTCATAACAGGACTCCCCACAGTAACAGTGAGAGTGACACCAACTACTGGCTAGACTGGACTTCACCTTTTACCACCACTTCACACTGAGGTCCAAATGACTGCACAAATATTTTCCCAATCCTAACACAGAAAGAAATCCAAATTGAAGGTCCTCATATCTAATTATTTTGGCAAGTATTTTCTACACATTTCCTTTGTCCAAAAGACTGAGAAAGGTGCTGAGGATATGAATGATATTCCCATCTTTAGAGCTTATGCTCCAAAGAATATAGACAAGGAGAGAGACGATCACAATGCCACCTGCATGGGGGATGTGAGCAGCCATGGTGCTACCAGAACGCTGTTTGTAAGGAGTCTGGGAAGAATGGAGGAAAATGTCCCAGAAGGAGCCAGCACAGGGAAGCTGAGGACAAGCAGTCCAGGCAGAGGCACTCACACTGGTGCAGGCAGGACTCCTCTTCTTCCGTAAGGTCCTAAGAGCTGACTGAGCACACAAGAGAGTTCTGTAACCCAGGCCGGGGGAGAAGCCACATGTGTCTCAGAGCAGAGTGTGCTTCAAGCGAGGGTAACACAAGCAAGCTCAACACCTTGACAAGGGAGGTCTGGCTGTAAGTTGATATTCATTGATGGTTTGAGGGCCCAGAATTCATGGGCCTGGAGAAGAAATGAAGAAATATAACTTAACAGCTGACAAAGTCAACTAGTAGTTTCTGGGAGAAAAAGAAAAGATGAATGAGAAATATCAATACACAGTGCAGTGGGGACAAAGAGCCAGGCTCATCGCTGAGGTCCCGCAGCCCCATGCCACCCTGCCTGTGATGACAACTCTGGCCACCCTTCCCTTGTCACTCTCAGTGGGGATCTTCTCTTCTGCTCCCCACTTCCAAAGACAACACTGCTCCATTCACAGACTCCTGGGCACCCCTAAAAAGTCTTCACAGCCCACCTTTCACCTCAACCCTTTCCTTGAATCACCTGCTTTTCATCTAAGCCAAAGACCTGAAAGTAGAGGGGAAAAGCCAGGAAAGGGGAGGTGGGGAGGGCAATCTGATTTTACCAGGTAAACAAGGGTCACTAAGAGGCACGAGGGGAGACTAAACCCCTCTACCAATGCTGGTTTGCAAGTAGCGGTCACAAAACCGGGACATTGAAAAACAGTAGCTGCTGACCCTATTCCCTTCCCACTCCCTGCCATTCAAATGGTCATTGTAACCAGGAAAGATGTGGAGTCTGGAATTACAGCAGCTACAACTGAGCATGTGAGAGACTCTTGCCTTCAGAGTTCATGTTAAAACTGCTTTTCCAGGTATTTCAAAAGCTTATGTAAGGCTACTGTCAGATAAATTAGTAAAAAAAGATGCCCCTTACCAAGTGAAGGCAGAGCCCCAAGATTAACTTGTTTCTCTCCTTCTCTCCTTCTTTCTTTTGATAAATGACAATAAGTTACATTCAGTCCCATTTTACAAAATTAACAAGTAGACAGACCAGGATCTCTGAGTTTTCAGTGATTGTAATAATAGTGCTACAAACAAATTTGTATGATTTTATAAATAAATAACAATGAAATATAAATAACAACACAAAAGGTAAAGTATTCAGATTTCAGTGTACATTGTAACATGTACTATGACAAAATGGGGCCTGAGGAGAAGATCCATGGCAATGCTGGTGTGAGGTGGAAAGGGGCAGGGAGAGCCTGGCCCTGAGAAAGGAGAAATCAAGCACTGACTCTGAGTGCAACTGTTACATCAAAGAAGAGCGCCCGAGAAGGCTGCCTTCTCCCCACTGACGCGGAGCTGAGGACCCCGATGCCAGCTGCATTGAGCACATGAAGGCGGGCCTGGGAAGCTGTCCCAACACAACAGGCATGGGGAACAGTCCCCTCCTCAGGCAATCAGACACTCCCTGGGTGAGAATAAGGCACAGTCAAAGATGCAAGTGACAGCAGACCCCTGACCAGAGCTCAATCGGTTCAATGACAATGAGTCTATGAGACGGCCTGTGTGTTGCTCAGAGCTACAGTTCAAAGTGCTCCAGATGCAGGAGTCCTTGTCACTGCCCTAGCCTCAGCAGAGGCCTAGCAACAATTTTTTCCTGCCTCCATCCAGCCCAGGAAAAACAATTAAAATTACATCGAACTCACCATTATAGCTACTGAATTCTTTGGTGTCACTGTCAGTCATGTCTTCCTGTCTTCTCTCACAAATCATAAGCCACGGCTTAACCTAAAAGAAAACCACAAAGGCTCTAACTTTCCAGATGTGGTGCCTATCTGACTCAAATACTACCACCCATCTTTGCCCCATCCTCACGCAGTTGCTCTGGAGGGCAGAGAAGACAGCACCCCAGTAGCATGTGTGCCGTGTCAGGAAAAGCACCACTCCCAGCTATGGGGGTGCAGTGACCACCAGCAACAGAGCAGCTGCCCCACAGATGCACCTGAGGGAGCCGCCTCTCCACCGCAACAGCTACCCAGAGACTCACAGGTGGAAGCACTCGCTCACTCTGGGATTCAACTCTAAACAGGACATCTCCTAGGTGAAATCATCACAAAACTGCAACAATGGAGCAAAAGAGAGGTAAGGAAGACAAAGCCACAGGCAGCCTGTCACCTGCATAGATGCTTGGGGTGTTTTAAGCCATCTTCGAGAACCCTTGCACAAAAATATGTTGTGGTGCTCTCAGTTTAAGACCAAGCACAAAACTTTCAAGAAATTAAGGCCAACCAGTAACTCCATGAAACAAACTAGCTTTGTGGGGTCACTTGAAAAAAATTCAACTATTAAATAACAAAAACAACAACAGAGCAAAAGCATCTCACCTTGTCCTGATGTCACTCCTGAATCCTGTGGTTCATTTCCGCAGTTTGAACCAAGAGACCACAGGAAAAGTTTCGCTGTGCTTAGCAGGTTCCCATATAAGGCATTGGAATCTGGGTTGCAGGTGGAAGAGGGACCCATCCATCCAGAGGCAGTATTTGGTCCCAAATTCCTAGCCACAGAGCTCTGCACATGTACTCCCATGACAGCTGGACAGGGACGGCCTCCTGAGAAGCCACAGACTGTAGCACTGCCAGCCTGGCACTGAGGCAAAGCGACACTTTCAGCTGAAGGGAATGTCCTTAAATTCCTCTGGGCGAAGGAAGCTGTGCCCGGAGGGGTCACATCAAGAGTGCAGGCACCGCAGCAGGCATGTTCTGTGTCTTAGCTGCAGAGCCATGAATGTTTCCGCTGGGAACAGGTCCTGGCCTCCAAACTCACTATTTGCAGCTGAAGGAGCTGTAGAGATGATTCCTTCATCTTCATCCACAGTCCGCCGGCAGGACACAGGGAGGTGTGAGTGGCTGACCCCATCTGATGACTCAGACCTGACTTGCTCAGGAGAGCCAGCCTGACTGGGTCCACTTCCTTGAGGCTGGAGGTCAAGTCCACCTCACTGGGTTCCAACAGATGTCCACTTTTGGAGGAGGAATCTTCATTTGATCGAAGGTTGGGTTCTCCATCTTTAGGTTTGCTACTCAGAGAAGCAGTTTCAGTCATTTTTTCATAACAGAGTTGTTCGGATAATAGATGGTAATGTTCCTTTTCCTGTGTTCTGAAATGAAACCTTTTCTGTCAGTTTCTCCACAGCCTGTTGCTCTGATGGGGCTGGGCTGGCTGGAACAACTGTGGTGCTCGTCTCACTGGTGATATCACTCTGAGTGTGACAACATTTTTAAAAATAATCACAGATAAACTGAATATCACAAATTCAAGTCATTCTGGTATAAACTCAGATAATGTAATAAAGAAATCTACATGGGTTATCTTTCTTAAATAGATGTGGTCTACGCAAAAGAGTTATCTTGCAACTGGGAAATGCAGGCTATTAGAAAGTTTACATTTGTTGCTTTGTAAAAAATATATGAGGAAAATAAACAGGAGATATACACCAGTTGTATCTGAAATTTACATAGATAAAGGACGAGAGGCAAGTAAGTTTTTGAAAATTTAAGAAACTTGTGTAAACTTTATAATGAAAATCTAAATACATTAGTCACGAGGGGCAGTGGGGAATCAGAGGCGCGGCCGGCTCGCAGGGCTGCGCCCCCTATCTGTCCCTGCTGCTGCCTGTGCTTGAAGAGTCAAAGACGTTGGCTCTTTGGTGCACTCATCCTTCTCCTGTGTCTAAACGTGTGTGGCTCTATTAATGCATGACTTATCGCTATAATTCCACACCACTGGACATTTGGGAGAAGCTTAGTACAAGCAGTGGGTAGAATAATGTCTCCTCTGGCTCCTTCTAAGGCTGTTCACAATAAGGCTGGGCTTGGCCGGCTGGTAAGCACTGTGGCTCCTTCCAGTTACAGAGGAGCCCAGGCCCTGGGGGTGGCAGCACAGCGTCTTCACAGGCTAAGGCTCCAAACGCCATGACCCACCATTCTGCAGACCTAAGCCAGGTTATACTTTCACTGTCAGAGACTATGCTGATCAGCAACCTCACTGCTTCTTTTAAATGCTCTTATTCCTTCAGATTTCATTTCTGTTTTTTGGCACTTTTCTTTCATCATTTCTATAACACTTCTTAGCCTTTACTCTCAAATGGGCTGGTATTTATAATGACTCATTTATCAGAACATTTCTTTTGCTCAGGACAGAATTTTTAAAGTGGACAAGCAAAGCCTAACGTCCCTTCCAGCCCTGCAATACTATGCGGTCTACACAGAAGTAGTAGAGTGCGCTTCTCACTCATTGGCTTTGCTTCAAGAAATGGTGCGGCTTCTGCAATGATGAAGACCAGTTCACTCAAACCTTGGTTCCCATGAAAATAACTGAAGAGCTTCCAGAATACAATGATAGTCCCAAAGGGATCTGATGTGACTGACCAACATACACAGGGCAACCACAGAAACACCATCAGGAACAATGAAAATGGTACAATAAAGGTGCTCATCCATATACTTACAGCCAGATCTCAGGTTTCAGTCATCTCTTCACATTTTGTTTGCATGTAAAAGATGTGTGACAAGCAAGGTCCAGGACCCCCTGCCCTCTTCATTTTCATAAACCACATTCTGTGTGAGACTCATTTCTAAAAAACAAAATTCCAAAACCGTCCATTGACACATGTAGCAACTCAAATGATAAGACATTCTCACATAATTGTTTTATCTAGATGACTGCCTTAGTTATCAACAGTACCGAAGTCTGCCCACAATTTGTTGGAAAAAGAAAAATCCATTTCCCCAAATGAAAACATCTCTTTGATGGCAGACAAGCCAGACGTGCTCATGAAAACAAGTCAATAATTGCGAATAAGAAATAAAGAAAAAGAATGCTAAGACACAGAAAGGTACATTTCAGCTAGAACTCTGACGAAAGACACTATTTCTGAGCAATTCTCCTTACACTAGTATATTTGAAATTTTCTTTGAACACATATTTTAACCTAAAAGATTGACAAAGGTCACATGAAAATATATCCTATTCAAAATGTACAAATACTTGTTTTTTTTTTATAGTTATAATGACAATTTATTATAAAGGATACAAATGAACAGCCAGATGAAGAGATACGCAGAGCAGCAAGGTGTGGAGGGGTGCTGGGTACGGAGCTTTTGTGCTCCGTCTAACTGGCCTTTCTAGCATATCAATATGCTCACCAGCCAGGAAGCTCTCCAAGCCTTATTGCTGAGAGTTTTTATTTATGTTTCATTTTATAGGTATAATTGGTTAAATCACTGGCCTTGTAATTGGGCTCAATTCTAACCCCTTTCATCTCCCCAGAGATTGAGAGGGCAAAAGTTCCTACCCTCTAATTACATGATTGGTTTTTCTGGCAAACATCCTTTATCCTGAAGCCATCCAGCCAGTCTTCCAGCCCCACATCCATGAACCATCTTGCTGGCACAAATTCAGGTGTGGTCCAAATGGGATTGTATGAACAGCAAAAGACACTCTTATTCAGGAAATTCCTAGGGTTTGTGAAGCTCAGTGCCAGGAACTCAAGACAAAACCCAAAAGTACTTTTAAATTATGCCACAAACTTGGAACTTGAGAATGGTTAGTACCTATTGGAAGTGATTGGTACCTATCTAAAAGCCTCAGTCAAAAGTGAGAGGTGAAGAATATTATTTTAACATCCTATTACAGAGTGAAAGTGCAGCAGAACTACTGCAACATAATGTCAGTTCAGATAGGACAAATATGGTCTTTAAATTGGGGTGTGATTACTTTTAAATGTTCTTGGATTTTTTCACCAAGTTAGGTCATTTTAAGTGAAAGGAAATGATGGAGATCAAAGAAATTGTTGAAAAATTGCCTCCCTGATAACTAGCGACATAGTTTCAATGTTTGTTATAAACACCCTGTAGTGACTGCCTTTAGTGAACCAATTTAGATGAGATTCCCTGGGTATCAAAGCCATGAGAACAATGGCATATAATGAGAAGGATATTTTCCTATTTTGAAAGGTTTGTGCTTAGAATCTATGTGCTTATAAATCTTAATGGAGGTTTGGAAAGGAATGACTTATCAGTTAATAGGAATACTTGAGTCATCAGCGCTTCTGGTGGGGGAAAAGGGAGTGAGCAGAGAACCACTTAATAAAAGTGAAAAAACTGTAATACTGTTCCTCTGAGACACATTTTTACTAAAATTATGTTTTCATTTGAAAATCAGAATCAAAGGCATATTTAACTACAGTGAAAATAGCTGTTTTTAATAATTGAGTCTATCAAATGTGATGTTATACATTTAGATAACATAATGCAGCTTCTTTAAAGTAATATAAACCTAATCATATTCACATATTTACAGATGAGCAAAGGTGTTCTAGCATCTAGTGACTCATTTAGATAGAAGGCACCTATTCTTTAACTGTATTATTTTAATTATGATCTAAATAAAAGCTTTCCTTTTATTCTATTTTTCAAGCCCACTTACTGTCTTTTTCAATGGACTCATGACATTCACATGTTCTGTTTTCACAAGTTGGTGATGAAAGGGTATTAGGCGAAATTAATTCTATGGTCACTAATAGGATTCAGAGACGCTGTGTCCACAGTTTCTCGAAGGTACACTGTAGGAGTCTCAGTTTGTAAACATCCATCCGTGTGCAAAACTGTCTTTGCATATGATCCCACATGCTCATGTGGATGAGGAGACTGTGCCTCCTTGTTCAGGGTCAGTCAGGTCAAAACCACTTTTGTGGGCATTTGCATCATGAAAATTACAGAGCTGAGTGTCCACATACTAGCAGCCTGAGGTCTTCACCAGAACAACTTCTCTTGTATTTTCCTTTAAAAAAGAATCAGTAACAGATTGAATAGTAAATTTTATGTTTCATAACTCATTGTAACATTTATGGGAAAACTCAGTTGATATAAAAGTTTTCTTATATGAAGAAACAATACACAGTACTTACCGTATTCCAGACTACCTGTGAACCAAAGATAAGCAGTTGACCAAAACCAAAAGCTATGATGTGGTCAAGAGAAATACACACATCAACAGATTCAGATACTCCTGGGCCTCAGACACCAACAGATTCAGATACCAAAAGTGGGTCCTGTGTATCCATTACACGAGAGAATGATAGAAATGTCAGCTTAACTTTTGACATTACCAATCAATGTCTCTACAAGGGTGGTCAGCCCATTAGTGTGACCAGCTTCCTAAAATTAATATGAATAGCAGCCCCTGAAAACACAGATATTAGTAGCTTTTAATAGGAATAAAATAGTGGATACTACAAATGCCCCTGAAAAGTCCAGTAAAATTTGTATCAGACACAGCAAATTTAGCCAGTGCCTTAACATTATGATCTCTGACACATTTTTCAAAGTGGCACATCTTATATCTCTCTTAAAATTATAACTGCTGAAAAGGGGCTCAGATGTCTTCAATACTGCTTATAGACATTTGGCTGCCACTGTGGTCTCGAGGACCAATAAAACCTATTAACAACAGTTTCTTCTGCTGTAAGATGAGCAACAAGGAGAGCAGCCTGATAAGGCCCAGCTTTCTAAAGTTACAACACCAAATTGTTGAATAAAATATGCTGACTTAAAGACTTAGATGTGAGGCTACTTGTGGTGGCTCACGCCTGTAATCCTAGCACTTTGGGAGGCTGAGGCGGGCAGATCACGAGGTCAAGAGATCGAGATAATCCTGGCCAACATGGTGAAACCCTGTCTCTACTAAAAATACAAAAATTAGCTGGGCATGGTGGTGCATACCTGTAATCCCAGCTACTTGGGAGGCTGAGGCAGGAGAATCACTTGAACCAGGGAGTTGGAGTTTGCAGTGAACCGAGATTGCACCACTGCACTCCAACCTGTCAACAGAGCAAGACTCCATCTCAAAAAAAAAAAAAAAAAAAAAAACGATGTAAATGTGAAAGTATTCCGAAAATATACAGATGAATTAGCTTACAGTCTTTAGTAGATAACATCTAAGTATAACACTCTAATGTTTTGAATTGTGTCCCTTCAAAAAGATACATCCAAGTCCTAAGCCTGGTAACTATGAAATGTGTGAAACTGTTATTCTAGAACAAGGTGTTTGCAGATGCAGTTTATTTAAGACTCTTGAGATGAAGCTTTCCTGGGTGGATCTTAAGCACAATAACCAATGTCCTTATCAGAGAAAAGAAGGAAAATTTTCAGATAGAGACCCCAAGGCCGAGGTCAAGTGAACAGAGACAAAGCCCGGGGTGCTGCGGCCGCAGGCCACCAGAGGCCGGAAGAGCCGGGAGGACGCTCCTCCAGAGTCTTTGCGGGGAGCACCACTCTGCCAACATCTGGATTTCAGACTTTTGGCTTCCATAAACCTTAGGGAATAACTTTCTATTGTTTTAGGCCAGCGTGACTTTGGTAATTTGTTCTGGCAAGCCTAGGAGACTGACACACACATTAAAGCCTGAAATGCACAAAGATCAATACATTTTCATCACATACAAACCTTATAAAACCAACAGTTAAGATATGAATGCCCCAATTGAAAAAAGACAAAGATGCCAAAGAAATATCATGTAAAACTAGATAACTACTTTGAATACTTGCAAAGATTAAAAAGAAGCACAATGTGAAAACCGAGCTTTCTCACTCAGAAAGCAACTTAAAAGAATCTTGAGGCTGGGCATGGTGGCCCATGCCTGTAATCCCAGCATTTTGGGAGTGTGAGGCAGGTGGATCACAAGGTCAGGAGTTCAAGACCAGCCTGATCAACATGGTGAAACTCCATCTTTACTAAAAATTCGAAAGCTAGCTGGGCGTGGTGGTGTGTGCCTGTAATCCCAGCTACTCAGGAGGCTGAGGCAGGAGAATCACTTGAACCTGAGAGGCAGAGATTGCAGTGAGCTGAGCTCATGCCACTGTACTCCAGCCTGGGTGACAAAGCAAGACTCCATCTCAAAAAAAAAAAAAAGCTTCTTGAATAAACAATGCAGTTACAACTTCTAGCTTCCAGTTCTGCACATCAAAAGCTTGGAAGTTGCCACTCCATTTCAACACATGAACAAACTGACGAGTCAACAATTCTGAGAGTTGTGAGAGAAGTGAGGTCACAGCACAAACCACTGCCTCCAAAGCTGAAGAGACAGATAGGTGGATCCAGAGAATTATAACATATGGGAGCATAAACTCCCAAGAAGAGACTCCACAGTAGCCACGGCCAGGGTAGGAAAGCCTGAAATGCAATTGAGGAATTGCTGCATGCTCAGTGTGGAAAAGTCTGAGAGTTAAAAATTCCAGGGAGCCCAGTCATAGGTGGGCCCCTATGCTTTTGTGAATTTTACCTCCAGGAATGTGACCACCTCACAGCAAATATTGGAGAAAAATCCCCCTGGGCTTCCACCAGGGAGAGCCAAAGGGGCCACTTTTAAATATGACACAGCACTTTGTTCTTAATCAGGTCAGCCCTCAGGAAAAGTGATTAACCAGAATCTAATGTGCTGGGGGTTTAGCTGAGCCTAACTAGCCTAGGGGAAGGGAAATACCCAACTCCAGCTCCCTCTAGCCACACTATTCAACCTGAGAGGGAAAAAGTCTGAGACGCACTTGTGAAGTGCACAGTCCAAAGGCACAGGCTCACTTAAAGACACAGAATTGTGGAATGCTTCCCTCCCAACATCTTACCCTAACATGTTGAAAGCCCAATTTACAGCCATTCTTTTTACTTAATATATCATGTCCAGCTAGCCAGAAAAAGTTACAATTTAGTAAAAGGCAAAAAATACAGTTTTAAGAGAAAGAGTGAGCATCAGAACCAGATATGGCAGGGATGTAGGCATAATCAGGTCAGAAATTAAAAACAATTATGATGACTATGCTAAGGGCTCTGATGGGTACAGTAGACAACATACAAGAACAGACTGTTGATGCCAACAGAGAGATGGAACTTCTAAGAGAGAATCAAACAGAAATGCCAGAGGTCGAAAACCATAACACACGAGGAACACCCTTGCTGGGCTCGTTGGCAGACTGGACACAGCACAGGAAAGATGCTCTCAACTTGAGGATATGTCAATGGAAACTTCCAAAACTGAAAAGAAAGACGACAAAGAATATAAAAAAGAAATGTCAAAAAACCTTAGGAAAACTGTAAGACAAAAACCAGAGCCTCAGAAGTGTAGGCAACATATGCCTAATGGAAATATCAGAAGGAAAAGACAAACCGAAAGGAATAGAAGAAATATTTGCAACAAAAATGACTCAGAATTTCTCCAAATTAATTCAGACACCAAATCACATATCCAGGGAGCCCACAGAACACCAGACAAGATAAAGACCTTATTGCAATGGGACTGTTCTTGGGGGACAGGGGGAAAGAAAAAGGCCAAAATCAACACCATATCTAAGCATGTTATTTTCAAACTACATAAAATCAAAGATAAAAAATCCTAAGAGAAGCCATGTGCAGGGGGAGGGGAGGGGCATGGAGAAAATCATCTTACTTATTGAGAAACAAAGAACCACCTCTGAAATCTCCTCAGAAACTATTCAAAGCAAGAATTGAGTGAAATGAAATATTTTAGAGATGAAAGAGACCACCAGCCTACAATTCTGTCCCTTGAGAAATTATCCTTCACAAGTGAAGAAGTAAAGACCTTCTCAGACAAGCAAACTATGAAGGTATTTGTTGCCAGTAGACCTGCCTTGCAAGAAATGTTTTCAAAAAGTTCTTCTGAGAGAAGAAAAATAATATAGCTCAGAAGCTTGTATCTACAAAGAAAGAATGATCATCAAAGACAGAATAAAGAGTAAAACATAATCTTGTATTTATCTTATTTTTAACTGGTCTAACAAATAAAGAATTGTCCAAAATAATACTGGCAATAATGTATGCAATTATGTATAGTTATGTGTGTATGTGTGTATATATATGAGGGTGGGTGTGCATATATAGATGTATCATATGTAGGCTTGTGTACATTTGTATGTCAGTAAACTGAATGACAGCAATGATACAAGGAACGGTAGAGAAGAATTAGAAATCTTTTGTTACTATGAGGTGCTCAAACTACAATGAAAGAAGGATAATGTTATTTGAAAGTGAGCATCGATTCATTGTAAATGTATTTTGCAAACACTAGAGCAACCACTGAAAAAGCGGAAGCAAAGAATTATATCCCATGTGCTAAAAAAGAGAAAATGGAATCATACAAATGCTGAACTAAAACCATGTCAAGCTAAAACCCCTCAAAAATGCATTTAGTTCATTCTTCTTATATCCATGAAATATGTATGTTATATATAACCTAGGCATTGTACCATCGTGCATTCCCTTCAAGGAGATTTGACAACAGAAAGCAAAATTGCCTGTCCCTTCACCTTCTGATCAGGCCATTCCACTTTTTAGAATGTATCTCAAACACGCACCCATTTCCCCCTATCACAAATGGCTCTGAGATAAGGCGCTTGGTAGTCACTGTGTGTGCTTTCCTCAGAGTCCCTTCTCACAGGTGGCTTCTGAGGTTATTTTTTCAGAATCCCTTAGCTTTTATTCCATCCCGCACAGGTGAGCAGTCTGAGCAGGCTTTGGCCAGTTTCGCACAGGTGCCACTGCACAGACTCTCCCCTCAGAGCAGGGCTCGAGGTGGGGCTCAGGAGTGGCGGGGAGACCCCTTGGTAAAGTGGAATAGTGTTGGTGCTGGTTCTACACGCCGTGTCGTCCTGGGCCCTTCACTTCTGAATCAACTCCTCACAGCTGCTGCCTTCAGGGGAAGGCAGGCCAAGTCAGATACGGCACGTGTGTTGGATCAAAATAATACACGTTTATACATGCGTCAGACAGTATGTTTAGTATTTAAAGGGCAAGGGGGCCAGGCGCGGTGGCTCACGCCTGTAATCCCTGCACTTTGGGAGGCCGAGGCAGGCAGATCATGAGGTCAAGAAATCGAGACCATCCTGGCCAACATGGTGAAACCCCACCTCAACTAAAAATACGAAAATTAGCTGGGCGTGGTGGCGTTCGCCTGTAGTCCCAGCTGCTCCGGAAGCTGAGGCAGGAGAATCGCTTGAACCCGGGAGGCAGAGGTTGCAGTGAGCTGAGATTGCGCCACTGCACTCCAGCCTGGCGACAGAGCGAGACTCTGTCTTTAAAAAATAAAAAAGTCCTTACCCTGCTTCCTTCAGATTTTCCCACTGCTTTCCCGCGCCAAGGCCGCCATCTGCCAGGTGCGCGGGAATTCGGGGAGCGCGCGCCCCCTGCGGGCCGGCTGGAGCACGGGGCGACTTTCGCGCCCTAGATGCCCTATTAGAGGTCGGGATTCATTTGCTTGTTACCGAGGCTGCTTTGAGGTTCCGAGGGACTCCCGGTCCCCCGGGTGCCTCGCCGGCGAGGACCCCAAAGCTTCACCATCTCCAGCGCTGGATGCGGCTCCCACCTTCTTCTCTGGCTTGCGACTCCCCTAGTGTTCCTTCTGCCCAGATACTCTCGGCTCTCACACAGGCTGGGGTGGTGGCGCGGGACGGGGACTGCATTTGGACGTGGCCTGGAGTTCACTTCCGCCCTCCTCCTCGCTGGACCTGACTGCGCACGTCTCTGAGCCTGTTTCTTGGAGATTTGGGATAGCTGGGAGGCCCCATGAGAGCGAGATGGTGAAGCTCCCAGCAATGGGGTCTGGTTCTGATGTAGCCATCGACCCCAACCTGCACGGCTGAGCTTGCTTATCCTCTCCTCCCTACCCCTGCCCCCCGCTCCCAGCTGTGGCTCCCCCATCCCCTCCAGACCACCCCCACAGCTGTGGCTCCCTCCCAGCCTCTCTCTCTTACCGCTCTGTATGGCTTTGTCCTGTCCTTGCACCTGACCCCATGGGCTTCGCTTTATCTTTTATACTCAATCAGGGCCAAAGGGAAGTATTAACATTAGTCAAATTCACTAAACTCAGTAAAAACTCAACTCTAAAATAATTATTTGAGACCGGTGCGGCAGCTCATGCCTGTATTCCCAACACTTTGGAAGTCTCAGAGGGAGGGTTGCTTAAGCCCAGAAGCTCAAGACCAGCCCAGGAAACAAAACGAGTCTTTGTTTGTACAAAAAAAAATTTTTTAATTACTTGGGCGTGGTGACACCCGCCTGTGGTCCCAGCCAGTTGGGAGGTTGAGGTGGGAGGATAGCTTGGGCCTAGGAGCTGCAGGTGCCAGTGAACTATGATTGTGCCGCTGGATTCCAGCTTGGGTAACACAGCAAGACCTCATTTCTAAAAAATAATTAAAATAAAATAATTATCTGTCAAATTTCAGGACCAAAAGTCTAGGTCTTGTCAGTCAATAGATATTGCTGTGAGTGGGGGAAACCCTGGGGGAAAGGTGTGGAAGGGGAGAAGGGCCAGGGCTTTAGTGTATTTGGGGAGTCACTGAGGAGGCCCAGCTGTCTGGTACACTGCCATCATCTCCTGACTGATTGATTGATTGGGTGAGTATTGACGAAGGTAAATGGTTCAAAGGCTAAATAAAATTTAGCAGTGCTACCAAGCAGGTGCTCTATTTTTACTGCAAGAGGCATTTGCTCTTCAATGTGTGTATGTGTGTATATATATATATACATTTTTTTCAATGTTTATATAATATAAACACAGACACACTGCCAAGGGTGGTCATTCCCATAGTTCACTGATATTTCTGATTCTTTTCCTTCTAGACCTATGGGAAGGTTTTTTTGTAGTTTGTTTTTGTTTTTGTTTTTGTTTTGACAGGAGTGAAGTAGAGCGATCTCGGCTCAGTGCAACCTCCACCTCCTAGGTTCAAGCAATTCTCCTGCCTCAGTCTCCTGAGTAGCTGGGATTACAGGCGTGTGCCACCATGCCTGGCTAATTTGTGTGTGTGTGTGTGTGTGTGTGTGTGTGTGTGTGTGTGTGTGTGTGCGCGCGCGCGCGTGTTTAGTAGAGATGGAGTTCACCATGTTGGTCAGACTGGTCTCAAACTCCTGACCTTGTGATCCGCCCGCCTCGGCCTCTCAAAGTGCTCATTATTACAAACTGCTCCCTCATTACAGGTACGAGCCGCCACGCCTGGCTGGGAAGGTTTTTTATTCCTGGCATCTTGAGGAAGGCTTTGGCCATGTGACTTATGTGGCTACTGAAATGTTGGCAGAAGGAATGTGTGTCACTTCTGGACAAAAGCCTTTAAGAGCCGTAGTGATGATTCCAGATGGTGAAGGCTTCATTCACCTCCTGTAGTAGGAACTGTGAGAAATAAACTTTGTCATGTTAAGCCACTGAGATATGGAGTTGTTATTGCAGCAAACTAGGCCCATCCTGACCCATACACCCTAAATTCTTTCAGAAACAAAATCGTACAATCAAACTAGCAAACAAGGAGGCAGGCAGACAGATTATTTCCCTTGAAACTCTGAGCCCTGATAATTCAGAGTTCATATCTTGGATGATGGATGGCAAGTGAAAGTATGTTCAAATCAAGGTGGGCACACCTCATATTCATACTGAGCTGAAGGTGTGGGAGCTCTCCCACTTTGAGCTGGAGGGCCATGGTCATAGCTACTCAGTTAGGACCAGCCTGTTGCTCTGTATTATGCTCATCTACATGATAGCCCTGTGAGGCTGCAGGTCAGAGTGGACTCTGGAGCTTTGGGCCATTCCACAGGGCTCTGATAACAGCCTCCTCATCCCTCCTACAGGGCTCCTTGGCTCTAGCCCTATAACTTGAGCCTCTTTCCTATCTGTTTGGTTTCTTTTTGTTGTTATATATTCATGAGTCAGTTGTAGTGATCAATCACAGCTTTTAGTGAACACTGTCTTCTGCACCATGTTAAATTAAGTAAGCAGGAGGCCACTGGCCTAAGGCTGTCTCCATACTTTGAGTTTCTACCTAACAAACTGCGACCTAACTTAGTACTTGACTGAAACTGAATGTGGCAGTGTATTTGTAACAAACAGCTGAGTTTCAGCCAATTACAGGCAGCCCACTGATCAGATCATACCCAATAAAGCAAATGCCTAGCTGTAACCAATCAGGTGATTTCTCTACTTTTCTTGTGTTCAGTGGGTAAAAGCTTGCAGCTCCAGTTGCTGGCTGGAGCTCTCTGAACCTCTTCTGGTTTTGAGTGCTGCCCAATTAATGAAATATTCTTTGCTCAGGCCGGGCGCAGTGGCTCACACCTGTAATGTCAGCACTTTGGGAGGTCGAAGTGGATAGACCACAAGATCATGAGTTCAAGACCAGCCTGGCCAAGATGGTGAAACACCATCTTGTGAGGCAGAGGTTGCAGTGAGCTGAGATCACACCACTGCACTCCAGCCTGGGCAACAGAGCAAGACTCCATCTTAAAAAAAAAAAGAAAAAAAGAAATACTCTTTGTTCAAACCAACTCTATTAAATCTAATTTGTCAGCTGGGCATGGTGGCTCATGCTTGTAATCCCAGCACTTTAGGAGGCTGAAGCAGGTGAATCACTTGAAGTCAGGAGTTTCAGACCAGCCTGGCCAGCATGGTGAAACACCATCTCTACTAAAAATACAAAAAGTAGCCAGGTAAGGTGGCATGCTCCTATAATCCCAGCTACTAGGGAGGCTGCAGCAGGAGAATTGCTTGAACCTGGGAGGCAGAGATTGCAGTGAGCCAAGATGGCACCACTCCACTCCAGCCTGGGCAACAGAGCAAGACTCCCATTTCCAAAAAAAAAGAAAGAAAGAAAAATTGAATTTGTCTAAAGGTGTCCTTTTTCTTTCCTTTGATCTTTTTCTTTCTTTTTAAAGATAAAATTTTTAATTAATTTGCTAATCAGCTGACTTCAAATATTTTCTTTTTTTATTTTTGATACAAGGTCTCACTCTGTTGCCCAGTCAGAAGTGCAGCAGCACAGTTATAGCTCACTGCAGCCTCAATCTCCTGGGCTCAAATGATCCTCCCATCTCAGCCTCTTAGGTAGCTAGGACTGGTCTCAAACTCCTGGCCTGAAGCAATCTTCCTGTCTCAATCCCCCAAAGTGCTAGGATTATAGCTGTGAGCCACTGCACTTGGCCTCCAAGTTTTTTTTTCTTTTTTCTTTTTATTTTTTTTAAAGATGGGGTTTCACCATGTTGGTCAGGCTGGTCTTGAACTCCTGACCTCAGGTGATCTGCCTGCCTTGGCCTCCAAAGTGCTTGGATTACAGGCGTGAGCCACCACTCCCTGCCGGCCTCTAAGTTTTTAACAACCATTATGTGTGTGAGAGAAGGAGGTGGGTAGAGTAGGGTAATATGTACATGCTGTGGCTCAAATAGAAAAATGGTAACTTTATTTTTAACTTGCCAACGTGCCCAGCTCTGAGCTCTCATTCCTGGTAAAGGTGGAAACAGAGCAAACTTGCTCTTTTATGGGTTTAATTTAATCTCTTTGTGTTATTACTGAGCCTTTCAGTTTTCTATCTTCTCCCCTTCTCATTGTGTAGCAGACACTGGGTTGCCTACATAATCCCTTTTCCGAATCCTTTGCCAAGACCTCTGACTTTGCTTGGGATCCACCCTTGGAGAAGGTGCCTCTTGTCCTGGTTTGGGGATACATCCTGACTTGCCTAAGCCAATCACTGTAATGCCATTTCTCTTACCTTGATTGGCTGCAATGTGCATGAGACCAATTTCTGACCATGAAAACTCATGGATATTTGCCATGGGGTCCATTCTTAAAAAGAAACACAAGTAGGCCAGGCGAGGTGGCTCACGCCTGTAATCTCAGCACTTTAAAATTAAAAAAAAAAAAAAAAAAAAGAAAGAAAGAAACACAAGTAAAGAAACTGAATTTGTTATACATACTTTCTGAAAAGAAAAATCTGGGCCTGGATGGTTTCACTGGTTAGCTTTTTGTTTTTGTTTTTGGAGACAGAGTTTTGCTTTTGTTGCCCAGTCTGGAGTGCAATGATGCGATCTTGGCTCACCATAACCTCTACCTCCTGGGTTCAAGAGATTCTCCTGCCTGAGCCACCTGAGTAGCTGGGATTACAGTCATGTGCCATCATGCCCGGCTAATTTTGTATTGTTAGTAGAGATGGGGTTTCACCATGTTGGTCAAGTTGGTCACGAACTCCTGACCTCAGGTGATCCACCCACCCTACCTCCCAAAGTGCTGGGATTACAGGCATGAGCTACTGAGCCCAGCCATTGGTTAGTGTTTTATTTTATTTTTTGGAGAGGTTAGTTTTTTATTTTATTTTTTGAAGAGGCAGTCTTGCTATGTTGCCAAGGCTTGGCTCAAACTCTTGGCCTCAAGCAATCCTCCTCCCTCAGCCTCCCAAAGTGCTGGAATTACAAGCATAAGCCATCACACTCAGCTGACTGCTAAATGTTTTTTTTTAATTATGTTAACCATTTGTTTTGTATCAAATATTCAATGAAGAGATCAACACCAGTCTCATACAAACACTTTCAGAAAATACAGGAAATGTTCAATTCCCTACGTGAGGCCAGCTTAACCTAAGACAAAAACCTGACAAAAGTATTACAAAAACAAAATTACACACCAATAGCCTTTGTGAATATAGGCTTAAATATCCTTAATAAAATGTCAGCATATCACATCCAAGATTGTATAAAAAGATAATGTATCATGGCTGGGTTCGGTGGCTCACACCTGTAATCCCAGCACTTTGGGAGGCCAAGATGAATGGATCACAAGGTCAGGAGTTCCAGACCAGCCTGACCAACATGGTGAAATCCCGTCTCTTCTAAAAATACAAAAATTAGCTAGGCATGGTGGCACATACCTGTAATCCCAGGTACTCAGGAGGCTGAGGCAGGAGAATCACTTGAACCTGTGAGGCAGAGGTTGCAGTGAGCCAAGAGAGATCATACCACTGCACTCCAGCCTGTGTGACAGAGCAAGGCTCTGTTTAAAAAAAAAAAAAAAATGATAATGCATCATGATCAATTAGAATTTATCCCTAAGAGTGCACAGTTGTCTTAAGATTTCAAAACCAGTCAATGCATGCTTCTTTCTCTCTGCACCTTTGCCAGCCCTGGAGATCACAGATCTATAAACTCTTACTCAAAATCTATTTTTTGTTGTTATTTTTTTTTTGAGATAGAGTTTTGCTCTTGTCACCCAGGCTGGAGTGCAATGGTGCAATCTCAGCTCACTAAAAACTCCACCTCCCAGGTTCAACCAATTCCCCTGTCTAGCCTTCTGAGTAGATGGGACTACAGGTGTGCGTCACCACGGCTGACCTAATTTTTTGTATTTTAGTAGAGACAGGGTTTTGTCATGTTGGCCAGGATGGTCTTGATCTCCTGAGCTCATTATCTGCCTGCCTCATTCTCCCAAAGTGCTGGTATTACAGGTGTGAGCCACTGTACCTGGCCTACTCAAAATCTTTACATGTGTTTTAGAATTCAGGATTTTTTGGGTTTTAGGAAATTGTAATGACATCCCCAGGAAGGCTAACACCTCCTAATCAAACACACAAATCAACAGCTCTGCAGCAAAATCTAAGAATATTCTCTGCTGGGCACGGTGGCTCATGCCTGTAATACCAACACTGTGAGAGGCCAAGGTGGGTGGATCACATGAGGTCAGGAGTTCAAGACCAGCCTGACCAACATGGAGAAACCCCATATCTGCTAAAAAATACAAAAAAATTATCCCAGTTTGGTAGCAAGAGCCTGTAATCCCAGCTACTTGGAAAGCTGAGGCAGGAGAATCGTTTGAACTTGGGAGGCAAGGCTACAGTGAGTCAAGATAATGCCATTGCACTCCAACCTGGGCAACAAGAGTGAATTTTTGTCTCAAAAAACAAATAAACAGGTCAGGCATGGTGACTCATGCCTGTAATCCCAGTACTTTAGGAGGCCAAGGCAGGTGAATCACGAGGTCAAGAGATCGAGACCATTCTGGCCAACATGGTGAAACCCTGCCTCTACTAAAAATACAAAAATTAGCTGAGTGTGGAGGTGTTAACCTGTAGTCCCAGCTATTTGGGAGGCTGAGGCAGGAGAATGGCTTGAATCTGGGAGGCGGAGGTTGCAGTGAGCCAAGTTCGCACCACTGCACTCCAGCCTGGCAACAAAACGAGACTCTGTCTCAAAAAAAAAATTAGCCAGGCATGGTGGCTTGTGCCTGTGGTCTTATCTACTTGGGAGGCTGAGGCAGGAAGATTACTTGAGTCCACCAGGTTAAGGCTACAGTAAGTTAAGATTGGACCACTGCACTTCAGCCTGGACCACAGAGCCAGACCCTGACTCCAAACAAACAACAAAAACCAGTCACTCCAGCTGCAATGAGGGTAAGCAGGCTAAGGGCAAAGTATAGCCAGGGAGATGAGCTGCATTCATTACATGATGAAGGCCTGGTCCAGAGTAGGGCCTGTGGGTGGAGAGAAGGAAAGTAGTAGTGGCAGTATGTGGTGAGTATCAGTCGGGGTGGGGAGAGGAAGGAGGACTCCTTATCTAAATGTGCTTAGCATAGCAGCCAGAATAATCTTTTAATGATATAAATTGGGCTGAGCCTGGTGGCTTACACCTGTAATCCCAACACATTGGGTGGCTGAGGCAGGGATTGCTTTAGTCCAGGAGTTGAAGACTAGCTTGGGCAACATAGCAAGATTGTGTCTCTACAGTAAAAATTTAAGCCCGGACAAAGTGGTTCATGTATAATCCAGTACTTTATGAGGCTGAGGTGGGCAGATCACTTGAGCCCAGAAGTTCACGACCAGCATGCGCAATATGGCAAAACCCCATCCCCACAAAAAAAGGAAAAAAAATTAGCTAGGCATGGTTCACGACCTGAAATCCCAGCTACTCTGAAGCTGAGGTGGGAGGATCAAGGGCTGTTGAGGCTACAGTGAGCCAAGATCCCACCACTGCACTCCAGCATGGGCAACAGAGGGAGACCCTGTTACAAAAAACAAACAAATTTTTCTTAAAGATAAAGATAATTAACCAGGTGTGGTGGTGTGTATCTATAGTCCCAGCTACTTGGAAGCCTAAGCCAGGAGAATTGCTTCAGCCAGGAGTTTGAATTGCAGTGAGTTATGATTATGCTACTGCATTCAGCCTGGGCAACAGAATGAGGCCCCATCCTTTTAAAAAAAAAAAAAAAAAAAAGGACATGAATTGGATTGTGTCACTGTGCTGCTTGAGTCTTCAGTGGTTGCCCTCCAAGTAGAAATGGCTCCCTGCCTGTCCAGCCTGGAGGCTACTGCTCCAGCCCCTTGGCCTCTTAGTCTCAAAGCCTGCTTCCCTCTGCCTGACCAGGCCTCATCACCTACCAAATCCCAGGTTAAGCATCATTTTCTCAGCAACTCTCCCCAGCTCCCTCCCAAATGGCTCCCAATTAGGAGCTCTCACTATGGTGCACAGCACTTGCTAAAACTTGTAGCTGTGGACTGGATTGTAAAACTACTCATTTTTCTTCATCTCTCTGATAGACTCTAAGCTTCTCCAAGGCAGGGATAATTTCTCCTCTGGTCACCCAAGGACAAGGTAAATGGAATGCTCTTGAACATTCCCTGGATGGACGAATATGTGAAATGAAGACACAAATGAGGAGCTAGTGGGCCAAATGGAGAATGAAATTATGAAGACTCGGGCCAGGTGCAGTGGCTCATGCCTGTAATCTCAGCACTTTGGGAGGCCAAGGCGAGTGGATCACCTGAGGTCAGAGTTTGAGACTATCCTGACAAACATGGTGAAACCCCGTCTCTACTAAATCTCTACTAAAAATACAAAAATTAGCTGGGTGTAGTGGGGTGGTAATCTCAGCTTCTCAGGAAGCTGAGGCAGGAGAATCACTTGAACCCGGGAGGCAGAGGCTGCAGTGAGCCAAGATCACAACATTGAACTCCAGCCTGGGCAACAGAGTGAGACTCTGTTTTCAAAAAAGAAAGAAAGAAGTAAATAAATAAAGAAGACTCAGAAATGTAAGGAGCAACCCATAGAATGAGAGAAAATATTTGCCAACAACAAATCAAACAACCCAATTCAAAATGCATGAAGGGGCCGGACCGGGTGGCTGTGGCAGGTGGATCACTTGAGGCCAGGAGTTCAAGACCAGCCTAGGCAACACAACAAACCCCATCTCTACAGAAAATACAAAAATTAGTTGGGCATGGTGGTGTGTGTCTGTGGTCACAGCTATTAGGGAGGTTGAGGCAGAAGGACAGCTTGGGCCGGAGAGGCGAAAAAAGAAAGAATTAGCCTGTGGCTCATGCCTGTAATCCCAGCACTTTGGGAGACGAAGGCAGGCAGATTACTTGAGGCCAGAAGTTCCAGACCAGCCTGGGCAGCAGTGGTGAGCATCTGTAATCCCAGTTACCCAGGAGGCTGAGGCAGGAGAATCCCTTGAATCTGGGAGGTGGAAATTGCAATGAGCCGAGATCAGGCCACTACACTCCAGTCTGGGCAACAAGAGCGAAACTCTGCCTCACAGAAAAAGATGATATTAGCCAATAGCACCTTTTGAACTTTTGATTTGGGAAAGACTGTGAGTGACCTGGCTGAAGCCTTGGGAGTCTCACACCCAGAAAATTCAAAAAGGACCTGCTGTGTTGTCCACCTGAAGGAGGCGTGCGGCAGGAACCACAGAGGGCGTGCTGGGCTCCCTCTCTAGGTCGCCATAGGGTGGACCCTTCTCAGTGGGCGGCCAGACACTGTGGGGACATCTTTGTTTCCACCGCTCACGGTATCTGAATCCACAATTTGTTTACATGGTTGTGGAGCTGCACTTAGTGTCGAAAGGGCGGTTTCTTTCTTTCCCTCCCTCCCTTCCTCCTTCCTTTCCTCCCTTCCCTTTATTATTTTTTTTAGAGATGGAGTCTCGCTATATTGCCCAGGCTGGAGTGCAGTGGTTATTCACAGGCACGATCCCACGACTGATCAGCATGGGAGTTTTGACCTGCTCTGTTTCCAACCTGGGCTGGTTCACCCCTCCTTAGGCAACCTGGTGGTCCCCTGCTCCTGGGAGGTCACCATATTGATGCCAAACTTAGTGCGGACACCTGATCAGCATAGCGCACTACAGCCCAGAACTCCTGGGCTCAAGCGATCCTCCAGCCTCAGCCTCCCGAGTAGCTGTGACTACAGGCATGCCACTCCACACCAGGCAAGGGC
The DNA here is from genome assembly GCA_963574635.1 of Cheracebus regulus. NCBI lineage: Eukaryota > Metazoa > Chordata > Mammalia > Primates > Pitheciidae > Cheracebus > Cheracebus regulus. The sequence continues at coordinate 45,016 of CAUYQU010052628.1, forward strand.
GGTCTTTTTCAACACAACAGTGTGGCTCCAGGGAAGGCCAAGAGACGTGGGGATCACACCTGGAAGGGTGGATTGTGCTGCACGGCGTTGGGGGGGTGTGGGTGGGGGAAGTGGGCCTTCTTTTTTTTCGAGACAGAGTAATTGCTCAGTTGCCCAGGCTCCAGTGCAGTGGCGCAATCTCGGCTCACTGCAACCTCCGCCTCGTGGGTTCAAACAATTCGCCAGCCTCAGCCTCCTGAGGCAGGCCGCTATGCCCGGCTAATTTTTGTTATTTTATTAGAGATGGGGTTTCACCGTGTTGCCCAGGTTGTTGGTCTCGAATTCCTGACCTCAGGTGATCCACCTGCTTCGGCCTCCCAAAGTGCTGGGATTACAGGCCGTGAGCCACCGCGCCCGGTCCTCTACGCCCTTTTCTTAAGTCTCTGCAGCTTGCTTGGAGTGTACCTTCCGAGCAGGTCCTGGAGGGGGCCAATGCTCTGTATCACTCAGAAATTTCAAGTTTGTTTGTTTGTTTTGAGACAGGGCCTCCCCACTTTGTCTAGGTTGGAGTTCATGTGTGAGATCTCAGCTAACTGCAGCCTCAACCTCCAAGGCTCAAGTGATCCTCCCACGTTAGCCTCCTGAGTAGCTGGAACTACAGGCATGTGCCACCAAACCTGGCTAATGTTTTTAATTTTAATTTTTTTTTTTTTTTGAGACCGCGTCTTGCTCTGTTGCCCAGGCTGGAGTGCAGTGGCTCGACCCTGGCTCACTGCAACCTCCGCCCTCTGAGTTCAAGTGATTCCCCTGCCTCAGCCTCCTGAGTAACTGGGATTACAGGTGTGTGCCACTACACCAGGCTAATTTTTGTATTTTTAGTAGAGACAAGGTTTCACCATGTCGGTCAGGCTGGTCTTGAACTCCTGACTTCATGATCTGCCCGCCTCAGCCTCCCAAAGTGCTGGGATTACAAGCATGAGCCACCGCACCGTGCCATTTTTTTTTTTTTTTTTTTTGGGACGAAGTCTTGCTCCGTAGTCCAGGCTGGAGTGCAATGGCATGATCTCCCTTCACCACAACCTCTGCCTCCTGGGTTCAAGCGATTCTCCTGCCTCAGCTTCCAGCGTAGCTGGGATGACAGGCACACACCACTGCACCTGGCTAATTTTTTTGTATTTTTAGTAGAGACAAGGTTTCACTATGTTGGTGAGGCTGGTCTTGAACTCCTGACCTCAGGTAACCCGCTTGCCCCGGCCTTCCAAAGTGCTAGCATTATAGGCATGAGCCACTGCACCCGGCATGTTTTAAAATTTTCGTAGAGATGGGGCCTCAATATGTTGCCGAGGCTGGTCTAGAACTCCTGACCTCAGGTGATGCTCCTGCCTCGGCCTCCCAAAGTGCTGGGATTACAGGCATGAGCCACCACAAAGAGCCTAGATCATTTTTTCCTCAACTTTTTTTCATGATCGCCACCTTAAAGATCCTTATTAGATGTTTTTTCCTAGTTCCCCACCACATGACATTTTAATAACATAGATATATCATAATGTATATCTTTTTATGTCTTATGGCCCTTTGGAAGGGGACAAACCACTATGTTACCTAAAATTTATTTTGCTCCCCTCACAGCCTCCCCATCCCACTACCGCCATGCACTCATACTGCAATTTATTCCATACTTCATTAGACATTAAGTTTTGTTTTTGTTTTTGTTTCTCTTTTTTTAATGAGACAGAGTCTTGCTGTGTCACACAATTGGAGTACAGTGGTGCAATCTCAACTCACTGCAACCTCCCACTGCCAGGTTCAAGTGATTCTCCTGCCTCAGCCTCCTGAGTAGCTGGGATTAAGGCGTGTGCCACCACACTCGGCTAATTTTTGTATTTTTAGTAGAGATGGGGTTTCACTATGTTGGCCAGGCGGGTCTTGAACTCCTGACCTCAGGTGATCCACCTGCCTTGGTCTCCCAAAGTGCTGGGATTACAGGTGTGAGCCACTATGATTGGCTGACATTAAGTTGTTTTCTAAAGCTTCCCTATTTCATGCTTCCATGAACAATCTTGCAATTAAATCAGTACAAAAGTGGGAACGGAATATATGCTTTAACGGAATACTGCAAATAGCCCTGAGCGAGAGGGTGTACCAATTTACACTCCAACTGCAGCATACCTCGATGACATCTCCCTGCATCCTTTCTGGCTCTCTTAATTACTCCTTTAAATGATCATGAATCTGAAAATTAGTTGCAAAAGGCTTTGTGTTATTTTATTTAATTTGCATTTCTTTGGTTACTAGTCAAAGGGACATTTTTCAAGCCTATGGATCATCTGCATATTTTCTTTTGGAAATCTCAGGGTTCTGTTTCTTGGGGGATGTATGGTGAGGGGTGGTTTGGGGATCCTAGCTAACCAATGGGTCAGTCGTGCCAGTGTTTGCCAGCTGTGCACCTAACTGGAGGAAATTAATTACTCTAACCTCTCTTTAAGTTACAATTTGCCATTTGTAAAATTGAGTAAATAATATCACGAATCTCCCATTGGGTTATTTTGGGAATTAGCTGAGATGCCAGTAAGCATTTTCTTTTATTCTTTTTTTTTGAGACTGAGTCTGGCTCTGTTGCCCAGGCTGAAATGCAGTGGCGTGATCTTGTTTCACTGCAACCTCTGCCTCCCAGGTTCAAGAGATTCTCCTGCCTCAGCCTCCCAAGTAGCGGGATTACAGGTGCCCACTACCATGCCTGGCTAATTTTTGTATTTTAGTAGAGATGGTTTTACCACATTGGCCAGGCTGGTCTTTTTTTTTGAGACAAAGTCTTGCTTTGTTGTCCAGGCTGGAGTGCAGTGGTGCAATCTCAGCTCACTGCAACCTCCGTCTCCCAGGTTCAAGCGATTCTCCTGTCTCAGCCTCTCAAGTAGCTAGGATTATAGGCACGAGCCACCACGCCCAACTAATTTTTGTATTTTTAGTAGAGAGGGGGTTTCACCATGTTGGTCAGGCTGGTTTTGAACTCTTGACCTCAAGTGATCCGCCTACCTCGGCCTCCCAAAGTGCTAGGATTACAGGCGAGAGCCACGGTGCCCAGCCACCTAGACTGGTCTTGAACTCCTGACCTCAGGTGATCCTAAACCTTTGGCCTCCCAAAATGCTGGGATTACAGGCGTGAGCCACTACACCCAGCCTACTTCACATTATTAAGAAATCCACGGCCAGGCATGGTGGCTCACGCCTATAATCCCAGCACTTTGAGAGGCTGAAGCGAGTGGATCACCTGAGGTTACCAGTACAAGACCAGCCTGGGTAACATGATGAAACCGTTCTCTACTAAAAATACAAAAATTAGCCGGGCATGGTGGTAGGCACCTGTAATCCCAGCTACTCAGGAGGCTGAGGCAGGAGGATCACTTGAACCTGGGAGGCGGAGGTTGCAGTGAGCCGAGATCATGCCATTCTACTCCAGCCTGGGCAGCAAGAGTGAAACTCCATTTCTGAACAACAACAACAACAAAAAGAAACCCCTGAAAATATAATTTTTTTTTTTTTTTTTTTTTTTTTTTTTTTTTTTTTTAGAGATGGGGTTTCACCATGTTGGCCAGGCTGGGGTTGAACTCCTGATCTCAGGTGATCTACCTACCTTGGCCTCCCAAAGTGTTGGGATTACAGGAGTGAGCCACCGCACCCGGCTGAAAATATTATTTTAATGGCTGTAACATGTCATCATATAAAATAATGGAGTACAACAGTTTACATCAAATATAAAATATCAGCAATTTTGTTTTTTTTTTTTGATACAGAGTTTCACTCTGTTGCCCAGGCTGGAGTTCAGTGACACAATCTTGGCTCACTGCAACCTCTACCTCCTGAGTTCAAGTAATTCTCCAGTCTCTGCCTCCGGAGTAGCTGGGACTACAGGCACACGCTGCCAGGCCCAGCTAAAATATCAGCAATTTTAAGTCCCATCATTATTATCTATACCACCATGAAAAAATTCTGGCCAGCCATGGTGGCTCTTTGCCTGTAATCCCAGCACTTTGGGAGGCCAAGGTGGGCAGATCACCTGAGTTCAGGAGTTCCAGACCAGCCTGGCCAACCTATCTCTACTAAAGATACAAAAATTAGACTGGCATGGTGGCATATGCCTATAGTCCCAGCTACTTGTTGGGAGGCTGAGGCAGGAGGATCACCTGAGCCCAGGCGGGGGAGGTTGCAGAGAGCCGAGATCATGCGGCTGTCCGCCAGCCTGGGCAACATATTATTATTATTATTATTATTATTATTATTTTTGAAACAGAGTCTCACTTTGTCGCTGTGCCTGGCTAATTTTTGTATTTTTTTTTTTTTTTACAAAACAGAGATGGGGTTTCGCCTGTTGTCCCCAGGCTTGCTTAAAACCCCTTGACTCAAGCAGTCTGCCTGCCTCGGCCTCCCAAAGTGCTAGCATTACAGGTGTGAGCCACCACGCCCAGCCGTGTTATTTATGATTGCTTTTCTTTTCTTTTCTTTTTTCTTTGAGACAGAGTCTCGCTCTGTTTCCAAGGCCGGAGTGCAGTGGTGCGATCTTGGCTTACTCCAACCTCTGCCTCCAGGTTCAAGCCATCTTCCCACTTCAAGACTCCTGAGTAGCTGGGATTACAGGGATGCACCACCACACCCAGCTAATTTATCTATTTTTACTATACTTGATCTTTGCCAAAAGCGATAATTTATTAGAGATGGGTTTTCACCATGTTGGCCAGGCTGGTCTTGAACTCCTGATCTCATGTGACCCGCCCACCTCTGCCTCCAGAAGTGTGGGATTACAGGCATGAACCACTGTGCTCAGTCTCAGGCTGGTTTTGAACTCCTGGGCTCAAGGCATCCTCCTGCCTTGGCCTCCCAAAGTGCTGGGATTAGAGGTGTGAGCCAACAGATCTGGCTGACATCATTGGTTTTAAAACACATTTTTGGCCAGGTGAGGTGGCACATGCCTATAATCCCAGCACTTTGGGAGGCCGAGGTAGATGGAACACCTGAGGTCGGGAGTTCTTGACCAGCCTGTCCAACATGGTGAAACCAGTTTCTACTAAAAGTACAAAATTTAGTCGGGTGTAGTGGCAAGTGCCTGTAATCCTAGCTGCTAGGGAATCTGAGGCAGGAGAGTCACTTGAACCTGGAAGGCGGAGGTTGCAGTGAGATGAGATAATGCCCTTGTACTCCAGCCTGGGCAACAGAGTGAGACTCCGTGTCAACAACAACAACAAGGAAACAAAAACAGAAAAAAACACATTACTGGTCAGGCACTTTGGGAGGCAGAGGCGGGCAGATCACCTGAGGCCAACATTACTAAATCCTGTTTCTACAAAAACACAAAAATTAGTTGTACATAGTAGCACTCACCCATAATCCCAGCTACTCTGGAGGCTGAGGCAGGAAAATCACTCGAATCAGGAAGCCAAGGTTATAGTGAGCTGAGGTCAAAGCATTGCACTCCAGTCTGGGTGACAGAGCAAGACTCCATTTCAAAAAAAGTAGTAAGAAGAAAATAAAACGCATTCCTATCTTATTGAGGCTAAATTGTACAAAATGTGTCTTACAAATGATACCAAAGATAACGAATATGTGCTTACTCTCTGGATGGGAAAGGGCTTTCTAAGCTTAAAGACAAATCTCAAAGGAACATATCCATGGCTTTGACATCTCAAAATTTAAAACTTCTACATGTCTAAACATTAAAAACCAATCATAGGCTGGGTGCAGTGGCTCACACCTGTAATCCCAGCACTTTTGGGAGGCTGAGGTGGGCAGATCACTTGAGGTCTGGAGTTTCAGACCAGCCTGGCCAACACGGTGAAACCCCATCTCTACTAAAAATACAAAAATTAGCCAAGTGTGATGGTGTATGCCTGTAATCCCAGCTATTTGTTTGTTTGTTTTTCCTTTTTTTTGAGAGGGAATCTCCCTCTCTTGCCCAGCCTGGAGCAATCTCCACCTCCTGGGTTCAAGTGATTCTGCTGCCTCAGCCTCTTGAGTAGCTGGAATTACAAGTGCCCACCACCATGACCAGATAAATTTTGTGTTTTTAGTAGAGATGGGGTTTCACCATGTTGGCCAGGCTGTCTCAAACTCCTGACATCAAGTGATCCACTCACCTTGGCCTCCCAAAGTGCTGGGATTACAGGTGTGAGCCACTGTGCTCAGTCTATCCCAGCTATTGCAAGAATCGCTTGAACCCAGGAGGTGGAGGTTGCAGTGAGCTGAGATCACACAGCTGCACTCCAAGCTGAGTGAAAAATTTAGACCCAAACAAAAAAAAAAAAAAAAAAAAAAAAAAAAAAAGCAGCAGCCAGGTTCGGTGGCTCATGCCTGTAACCCCAGCACTTTGGGAGACCAAGGCAGTTGGATCATGAGGTCAAGAATCCTGGCCAACATGGCCAAAATGGTGAAACCCCATCTCTACTAAAAATATAAAACATTAGCTGGGTGTGATGGATTACATCTGTAGTCTCAGCTACTGGGAGGCTGAGGCAGGAGAATCAACTAAACCCAGGAGGCAGAGGTTGCAGTGAGCCAAGATTGTGCCACTGCACTCCAGCCTGGCAACAGAGTAAGACTCCATCTCAAAAACAAAGCAATCATAAATAACAGGGCTGAGCATCATGGCTCACACCTAGAGCAATCCCAGTGCTTTGGGAGGCCGAGGTGGGAAAATTGCTTGAGGCCAGGAATTAAAGACTAGCCGGGGCAAAATAGTGAGACTCCATCACCATACATACACACACCCTAGTCGGGCCTGGTCGAAAATGCCTTTACTCCCAGCTACTCAAGAGGCTGAGCTTGGAGGATGGCTTAAGCCCAGGAATTCAAGGCTGCAGTGAGCTATTTTGTGTCACTGCACAGAACAAGACATTGTCTCTAAAACACACAAAAAACATCACCACAAAACCACAAAAATAATTAAAAGGTAAGCAAACCAAGAAGAATGTTTGGGGCAACTATCCTAAGGACTAACACTTAATAAAGAGCTCTGTAGGCTGGGTGTGGTGGCTCACGCCTATAATCCCAGCACTTTGGGAGGCCGAGGCAGGTGGATCACTGGGTCAAGAGATCAAGATCATCCTGGTAAACACGGTGAAACGCCATCTTTACTAAAAATACAAAAATTAGCTGGGCATGATGGCGCATGCCTGGAGTCCCAGCTACTCACTAGGCTGAGGCAGGAGAATTGCTTGAACCCAGGAGGCGGAGGTTGTGGTGAGCCAAGATCATGCTATTGCACTCCAGCCTGGGGAACAAGAGCAAAACTCTGTCTTAAGAAAAAAAAAAAAGAGCTCTGTAAAGTATAAGATGTATACCAAGACAGAAAGATCAATGAGTCAAGATGATGAACTATTTTTTTTTCTTGAGATGGAGTCTTGCTCTGTTGCCCAGGCTGGAGGGTAGTGGTGTGATCTCGGCTCACCGCTTCCTCTGCATCCTGGGTTCAGGCAATTCTCCTGCCTAGGCCTCCTGAGCAGCTGGGATTACAGGCACATGCCACCACACCCGGCTGATTTTTGTATCTTTAGTAGAGGCAAGGTTTCACCATGTTGGCCAGGATGGTCTCCAACTCCTGATCTCAAGTGATCCACCTGCCTCAGCCTCCCAAAGTGCTGGGATTACAGGTGTGAGCCACTGCACCCAGTGGGAGTCTCTCTGCCTGATGGCCTCAGCCACAGTGCCTTCTGCAATGGTACCAAAGGTATGTGCTTCTAGTTCTGTTTGCAGTAGAGCGCATGGTGTGTACCATCATTCCCCTGCCTGCTCTATCTGCATCTCCCTCACATCCAGCAAGACTTTTCCTTTACACAGGACTTATTGCTCCCCTGATGATCATCTGGCAATACCTTCTCTTGCAGTTAACACCCTTGCCATGGCCAAAGTGGCCTTTGAAAATGAGGCCCTCCTTAGCTCTGGGCTCCTGTCTTTCTTTGGATGTCCTCTCTACTTTCCTCAAATCTGTCAAAAATGGATTCGGCTTCTGCTGGGGTTGGAAACATGCTTTGCCAGCATCTTCCGAGGGTGGCACTCAGGCCTGCACTACCTGAGGTAGCCCTGCGGCAGGGTCCAACACTACCTTATGGTTAATTTATTGCCTGTGTCCACTAGAGCTGGGGTGAAGAGGGCAGCCAGATTAGACATGGGGAGGCCTGGGAGACTCCGGCATCTTCGGTTTTGGGCAGTGCTGCGAGAAACCACGAACATTACTCATCTCGCAGCGTATGTGCACACCGGGTAACCCAGGGGCCTCGAATGCAGGGTCTCCGCCTGGGGAATGCACGCACTGTTATCAATTCAACGCTGGGATGATTCAGCGGGAGCCTCCTCCAGCACAGAGGCCGGCGCGCACCCGTGGAGGAGACCGCGCTCGCGAGGCAGTACCCGGCGACCCGTCCTCGTGCCAGGGCCACAGGGCGTTCCAGGCCCGCCGACCCTGAGGTGGGTCAAGGGGTACACAGGGTGCAAGTTCGTTAGGCAAAAGCGGGGTACAGGCGCGAGCCACAGGCACGGGAACCCCGCGCCGACTGGCACCCTAGGCCCGACGACAGGTAAGGGGAAGTGGAGGCACACACGGCTGGGACGTGCCGCAGGCACCATCCGAGTGGCTTCGGGCGCGAGACGTCCGCAGCCCTGTAGTTCCCAGGACACTGGGCAATCTGCCGCTGATCAGCTCCGCCTGGCTTTGGGATAAAGGGCAGACAGGCGGCGCGGGGAGTGGGAGCACCTGAAGGCCGCGCTCCTCCTTTCAGGTCGGCCAGGGGCGCGCTGGTAAGACTGCGGGTAAGGGGTAGAAAGACGCCCATCTCATCAGAACCCAGAGGTCAGGACGCCTATCTACAACCCCATAGGGAACTGGCGGCCGCCATTCCCCTCCCCCACGCTGGCGGGTAAGGCTAGAAAACGGGTTCGAAGAAGACGCATGCGCAAGAAACAATTATAAACCGCTGAGGCTCCAAGTTCGCTATTCGCGGGAAAGCGCAGGCGCAATAAAAAGCCCGGCGGGTTTATGGGTGGGGGTTGCTGAATCCAAAACGCAGGCGTGTAATAATCTACCAACCGGAGGTAGGCTGACTCTTGAAGTTACGCATGCGCCAGAGCTCTTTGAGCCGCAAGGGGGCGGTGCGAGCAGCTGGCTGCGCATGCGCAGAGCTCGCACAAAGGGCCTTATTTAGGTTGCGCAGGCGCCTGTTGGCCATTTCGTCTTACGCCGAAGTCGGGTGTTTTGGTGAGTCGCGGTGGGTCCTCCTTACCAGTCCAGCGACCCCCCCCGTGGGTTCCGTTTTTGCGAGGATTGTTTTCCCCCCGACCTCTTGGAGGGCTGCGGGGATCTTGGCTAGCTGCGAGCAGCCATTGAGAGCCGCAAGTGGTTCGCTGAATCCCGGCACCGCCGCCGAGGCCTGTAGGCCGCGCCGACTCTATTGTGTGAGAAGTCTGAGGAGGCGGAGCGGAAGCGGCCGCCGCCATTTCCTTGCCTCCACGCTGGCTCTCGGCCAGGGCCCCCGGGGTTCGGGGCGCGCATAGCGGCTGCCCAGAGCAGCTTTGGGGGTCCGCTCGCTGGCCAAGGAAGTGTTAGGTGTTGGGTCGCCGGGGTGGGTGCATCTGCCCGGTTTTTGCTCCGTAGGTGGGGGGGCGGCGCGGTCCCGGGGTGGCACGTGGGGGGGTGCGGAGGACAGCTTAATGGGCGCTCTCAGGTCTGGTCTTCCTCCCCGCTTTGCAGTTTTTTCCGACGCCGGACCGCTTAAGAAACAATGATGTTGGGCACCGAAGGTGGAGAGGGATTCGTGGTGAAGGTCCGGGGGTTGCCCTGGTCTTGCTCGGCCGATGAAGTGCAGAGGTTTTTTTCTGGTGAGTTAGAACTAGGACGCGGGAGTTCGAGTTCGAGGCCTGGGCTGGCGGGCTGGCGGGCTCGCGGGCTCGCGGGCATCCGGGCTGGGGCGGGGCGGGCCTGGGCGGGCCGGGCGGAACCCGGGGCGCCCCCTGGCGTGGCGCGGGTGACTGCAGTTGCCGCTGTGCTGTTCGCGCCCGGCCGACCGCTGTTACGCAATGGAAATTTCGAAAGTTCCGCCGCCTTCCTGTCCCTTGGAGTGCTGCCGATCTGGTAGACTTGTTTTCTTTACCTATCTTTGAACACCAGCTCCTCTTTTACGGCTTTTTGTTTTGTTTTGTTTTGTTTTTGAGTTCTCGGCTCACTGCGATTTCGGGTTCAAACGATTCTCCTGCCGCAGCCTCCGGAATAGCTGGGATTACAGGCGTGTACCACTATGCCTGGCTAACTTTTCGTATTTTTAGTAGAGACGGGGGTTTCACCATATTGGCTAGGCCGGTCTCGAACTCCTGACCTCCAGTGATCGTCCACCTCGGCCTCCCAAACTGCTTGGGATTACAGGCGTGAGCCACTGCTCCCTGTCTGGATGTCTCTTGTAAAGAATAAATTGGCATAGATGGTATTTCTTCTTGAATCTTGAAAATCTCCCGTGTGATTTGACAAATAGTAACGTTTTGGAATATCTTGAAGTGTAACCTCTTGTTTACAGTTTTGGTGTTTCCTTGAAAATGAACATTCTGCTTCGGAAAGTTAAAGTGTCACGTCTTAATTTCAGTTTTCCTAATCATGATTTGGTAATTGAAGGGTGTTTGCTCGTCTAATTCTTGATATGGCTCACTATACAGTTGACACTGAAGCCCAGGGAAGTTTTCTTGCTTGTGTAAATTTTTTTTGCAGTACAAAGTTTTCCTGAGTATTTTCTCTCTCTCTTTTTTTTAAGATAGGGTTTCACCATGTTGGCCAGGCTGGTCTTGAACTCCTGATCTCAGGTGATCCACCAGAGTGCTAGGATTACAGGCGTGAGCCACCGCGCCCGGCCTCCTATTTTCTATCAGAATGTCCTTGTTCTCAGTATTAGACTGGGGAAAAGAAATTAGTTTAGACTGATGAAATTCTATTTGGATGAAATAGGCAGCTTTTGGCAAGACGTTTGTAGTGTTGACTTACTATCTGAATTTAGCGTTGGTAACAGAAAACGACCTGTAAAACAAGAACCAAGTACACTGGAAGCCACCTTGCAGGGGGCAACACTGAGTTTGGCTTCAGCTGTGCTACTTGGAGGATTTTAGCTTGGTAACACTGATTCCCTTTCAGCAGGTTAGTATTGGGCCCGCAATTTGGATTTGAATGAGAAACCGTAATGTGGCTGCTGGTAAAGTAAAACTCACAAATGCACCAAACAACTCAAAACAAAGTATGTTTGCCATAAAGTCACAAAGTACAGACTTGATAATATTCTGAGAAATTGATAAAGGATGTGTGATGGAGACATGAGTAACAAGGACTTAAGAGAGAAATTCATTCTGTAACTGCTTTGAATATTGGATGTTGCTGATGGGTTGGAAATACATCACCTTGGGAATGAGATTTCTTTTTTAATTGTAGTCCTAGGAGTTGGTAATGTCGTGGTCATTATAGGTGTCACAAGTTAATGTAATTTGTGGTGGGGGCATGGAATAGGCATTTCATCTGTGTCACCCAGAGGTGGTTTTAGGTTTTAAATTCTGTATTAACGGTTGTTTTCTTTCCAGACTGCAAAATTCAAAATGGGGCTCAAGGTATTCGTTTCATCTACACCAGAGAAGGCAGACCGAGTGGCGAGGCTTTTGTTGAACTTGAATCAGAAGATGAAGTCAAATTGGCCCTGAAAAAAGACAGAGAAACTATGGGACACAGATATGTTGAAGGTTTGATTTACATTGCCCTAGTAACAGTAAATAAAGCATTTCATATAGAGGTCTTACCCCTTCTGAATTTTAGGTATTTGACCGCATGGAAATGGTCATCTAAGGGAGTTTGTGGCAGCTCTTCCTAGCTTATCTAAAGACTCAGGAAGTCTGAACTTTGATATCTAATTTTCCAAAATTGACTAATTCTAAGCACCTCTTTCAGTATTCAAGTCAAACAACGTTGAAATGGATTGGGTGTTGAAGCATACTGGTCCAAATAGTCCTGACACGGCCAATGATGGCTTTGTACGGCTTAGAGGACTTCCCTTTGGATGTAGCAAGGAAGAAATTGTTCAGTTCTTCTCAGGTATGTAGTCCTGTTTGTTGCTGAGCAGTGAGTTTGGCTAGCTTCTGGCAAGGTGATTTAATAGACCTTAAAGTTGAGTAGCTTAGGTCTTTCAATAGGTTGTAAATTTATGCCAGTGAATTAATGTTTTCTTCCTAGAGACCTTCAAATAATTTAAGCCCATCTTAAAGGTGGAAATGAAGTACTTCCAAAATGTTAACTTTGCCTATATTTAGTATTATAGTTCAGAGTAGATCTTTCATTGAGGATTGCCCTCAGCAGTTTAACTACTTTCCTCACATTGCTGTCCAGCTAAGTACCTCAAGTTAAAGGTAAGATCCCTTAACGTCAGATTATATGATGAATTAGGTTGTTGTAAGTTATGGCAGGTGTCTGTGTTGCAAGAGACACTTGGGTCATCGGACCAGAAACATCTCTAATGGTCATTCTCTTTAATGCAGAAGTCTATTATGAAAGACTTGGTTTAACCAATGTGTCACAAACTTACTGAAAATCAGATGTAGTGAGAGTAATTTGAATGCTTGTAGTTTCAGTATCTGAAGTAACAAGTGTTTTGAAATTGTTCCTGGGCCTAAAGTATTTGAATGTTTTTATGCTGAAGAGCTGATAAGATTGCATGTTTAACAGAATGTTAGATATCTTATATTTTAAGTATTAATATTTATGATGTGATAAACTGGAAGCAAGAAATCCTTTCATGGTTTATTGTTGTATGTTAGAAATTTATATATGTATAAAGTCCTAATGTCAGAATTTTTAAAATCAAGTTTTGTTTTTAATGTAAATTGGTGAGAATTGAATGATATCTGTCAACGTGTTAAATATGAACATAATTTCATATCTTCTAGGAAAGTGCTTTAAGTCCTTTTTGTAAGCTTGGGAATGTATCCACGGAAAGGATTTTTCATAGACGGAATTTCCAGAAGTGAATCATACTACTGTTAGAGCATAAGCAAGCATGATTGTGCTGTGTAGATCAGTGTTGTTGAAAATTTAGATTGTTATGTTTGTCAATTATAATTTAATGTTCCAGTTTTTATATGAAATGTTTAAATGTGTACCTTTTTTAAAACTTGAAGTTCCAATAACTTAAAGCATTGAAATATAAAGAGGTAAAAGGTGTTTTGAATTTAGTAAAACTGTTATTTAATGCTTAAAACTTAATTGAATTCTTGTATAATTCTCAACATTAAGTTGTATTGATACGTGTTCTTAAGTTGAATTCTTAATGCATCCTGGGTTCAGCAAGTTGGTTTTTTAAAAATAAATACTGTACCATGGGTGTGTTAAGAATAGTTAATATTTTGTAATAATGGAACTTCATATTATTGAAATGCATATTTAAGAGTACTTGTTGAAAGCATACCGTTCACCTAAAGTTAAAAATTCTGGTTTATTTAAAGCTATAAGAAGAATCATTTCTGGGCTTGTGATGTTAATATTGCCCCCCTACTGGGGTTATTTGTCCTTGGGTTGAAGGGTTGGAAATCGTGCCAAATGGGATAACATTGCCGGTGGACTTCCAGGGGAGGAGTACGGGGGAGGCCTTCGTGCAGTTTGCTTCACAGGAAATAGCTGAAAAGGCTCTAAAGAAACACAAGGAAAGAATAGGGCACAGGTGGGGATGGATGGTTGGTTGGATATGTCACTTTTCTTATGGTAAACAATTAAATCCATATTCTCTCTGCTTAAAAGAAGAAGTTAATGTTTTGTAGTCCTAGTTAATTGATGTTTGGCCATGATTTCTAAACTTTTCCTGTGTCAGAGTCCCATGTCACATGCAAACTAAATTTTAGGTTTAAAATTTGTCCCTAGTTAATTGGTCTACTTTACAATTTTGTGAGTCTTACTAACCCCAACAGAGTTGAGAGACTATGGCTTTAAAAAATTAATGCAAACCTGGCTTTAGCTGTAATAACACCCACCTAGTAAATTAATATTACCATAAGAAAATGTGATACTTTCTGATCTTGTTTTTAAAGTTGAAATGCAACAAACTTTTTCTTGCTGTATATAAATATTCTGCATAGTATTAATAAGCATAGCTTTCAAGAAATTGTCACAAAAGGTTTTATTCTCTTTGCTTGTGACTATTTTTCATTGAAGCATGCGCTTACCTATGCTGATTCTTACTAAAAGCATAGGCTGGGGTATTTATTGGCAAAAGGAAATGTGTGGTGTGGGCTAGACTGTTGGTGGAGGCTGGCTTTTTAGCCCACTTGCTATACATGCTGCCAATGGATTTAAGACCTGAAATGTTGAAAGTTGAGTGGAATTATTTCCCTCCTAAAACATTCATATACAGTACTCCTCTCTACCCCTAAGGTTGGGCTCTGCCTTAGAGGAGTGAGTTGTTTTTTTTTTTTCTGTAAAGTTTACATTAAGTCTTATTATTTATTGAGTGAATTTCTGGTCATTGCCTATGCAAATATAAGAAATTTGGCTCTAAATGTTAGTCAGTTTCATGGCTGTGACTAGATTGTTTTCTTGTATAACTAAATACCTGTATAAAATGAACTAATGTTTTCTCTCTCCTCCCTACCCCTTCCTTATGAACAATGCTTTAGGTATATTGAAATCTTTAAGAGCAGTAGAGCTGAAGTTAGAACTCACTATGACCCACCACGAAAGCTTATGGCCATGCAGCGGCCAGGTCCCTATGACAGACCTGGGGCTGGCAGAGGATATAACAGCATTGGCAGAGGAGCAGGCTTTGAAAGGATGAGGCGTGGTGCTTATGGTGGAGGTATGTGAGGATTCACAAGTTTTGGCAAGTCAGTTCTTTTGTGTAGGTGTTTCATTTGATTTGATGGTACTTTTTTTTGTCTTTCAGGCTATGGAGGCTATGACGATTACAATGGCTATAATGATGGCTATGGATTTGGGTCAGATAGATTTGGAAGAGGTAAGGTAAGAATTGAATTTCTCAGTTGAAGGATGCTTACACTCTTGTCCATCTAGACCTCAATTACTGTTTTTCAGGAATGTCTGATCACAGATACGGGGATGGTGGCTCTACTTTCCAGAGCACAACAGGACACTGTGTACACATGCGTGGATTACCTTACAGAGCTACTGAGAATGACATTTACAATGTAAGTGTAAGATGAACTCACAAGTCAGTATTTCAGTATGACAGTAAAAGTCTGAACTTTATTGTACTATAAAGGGAATACCACATTAGAAATTTTAGTTTCGTTTTGTAACATTAGAAAGTTGATTCAGTTTTTGAACTGCCTTGTGTTGCAGTTTTTTTCACCACTCAATCCTGTGAGAGTACACATTGAAATTGGTCCTGATGGCAGAGTAACTGGTGAAGCAGATGTCGAGTTTGCAACTCATGAAGATGCTGTGGCAGCTATGTCAAAAGACAAAGCAAATATGCGTAAGTGTGATTGAGCATTTATGGGCTCTTTCTTAACAGGTGATTGTGTGACTAACATTTACAATAGAGGAATAGAAAAATAAGAATGTATGAGAAATTTCCTTTCCAGTAATAATAGATTCTTGGGGGACGGGGTGGGATGTGTTAAACGTTTGGTTTTTAAAAATTAGTTTTAACAGATTTGTGATACACACATCTCACATCTTGAAGTATAATTCCTTAATTGACAATATAGATGAATATGTAAAGGCTAGATTTTGAAGTTAAAGATGACCTAAGAGAAGTAGCTAGAATTTTCTTTGCCAAAGTATTTGAAGTTCACAGATCTGCTTGTTTAAAAGTGCTTATCCTGTTTTCTTTCACCAACAAACATTTTCAAACTTTTTTTTTTCTCATTTCAGAACACAGATATGTAGAACTCTTCTTGAATTCTACAGCAGGAGCAAGCGGTGGTGCTTACGGTAGCCAAATGCTAGGAGGCATGGGTTTGTGTAAATATCACTTTAGTGTCCTTTTTTAAAGCTAACCTTGTATGCCTTTTCTCTCATTTCAGAACACAGATATGTAGAACTCTTCTTGAATTCTACAGCAGGAGCAAGCGGTGGTGCTTATGGTAGCCAAATGATGGGAGGCATGGGCTTGTGTAAATATCGTTAGTTTTTTTAAAAACCAAAACGTTTATATCATGTATAAAGTCGATTATAAGTTAAGTTATAAGTTAAGTTAATCTATTTAATGAGTTTAGCATAACAAACTTAGGCAAAGAAAGCAGTTTCTTGATATTTGAATTTTGTATCTGGCTTACTTAAACCTTGTGTGTTATGAAGTTGCTTAGGATAGATAATTCAAATTAGATTTAAGTACTCTTGGGGGAGGGGCCTACGGAGTGAAATTACTTAAATTTTCTTAGTATAAAGTTTAAAATAGCAAAACAGGATTAAGATAAATTTGGGAATAATTAGGTGTTCGCTGATAAACCTTTATATTGACATACCTTGATATATCAAATTAAAGGGGAAACCCTACTAAATCCAGTCAGGCAATTTCATAAGATCTTCACAAAATGCCTCTACTAATAGAATCATGTGAATTTTAGTCCTGCTGATGTGTATACCGTTAGCACTTTGGTTTATTATAAATATTTGATTAGCTCAAATGATGGATAGAAGGGCAGCCTTGTTATAGACAATAGGCAGAAGGAGGCAGAGGGTTATAGTGATAGAAGATCAAGACTGGAAAATCATAGACATAGAATTACAAGCCCGGTACCACCAGGTACCACATTACGTAAGGAGCAAGGTTCTAATGTTTTCTTAACTTAACAGCAAACCAGTCCAGTTACGGTGGCCCAGCCAGCCAGCAGCTGAGTGGTGGTTATGGAGGCGGCTATGGTGGCCAGAGCAGCATGAGTGGATACGGTAAGCATTTTTTAAAAATATACTTAGAGTAAGTTTTGGGCAGGTTTTTTTTTAGTTGGGAATACATGGCAGGCTCCATTTTGGTGAAATTGGGTTGTTAAATGTATGCTTTCAATCCAAATGTAACTTTTTCTAGTTTAATTTTCAGAAACAATCATTGGGAGGGGGAAGTGTTTTGTGAATTAAAAACTAGTCATTGCATTTGGAATACTGTCGAGCCAGAAAAATCTGCCTCCATTTATTAAAACATTAAAATTGTTCACTTTTTTGTCTTTTGGTTAGCATTAAATCAATTTTAGATGGAGGGAGAATTTTAAATAGAATGGTGGTTGGGTTCAGGACCGTATTTATTAGTCAGTTAACCTAGGATTGGTTTTATTTTTTTCAATTGGTCTAAAGAATGGTGATTTTGGTATTATAGTCTTACCCTACAAAATCCTTTTGCAGACCAAGTTTTACAGGAAAACTCCAGTGATTTTCAATCAAACATTGCATAGGTAAATATTTTCTCAAAAAATATAATTTAAATTTCCAATAGCAAATACTGATATGTTGTAATAACACTTTCTGTAGCAGTCAATGGCTCTGACATAACTCAATGGAGGCTGCCATTTGGGCACAGTGAGTTGCCTTTAGTCCAACTTGGTTGTCTCACTTCTGCCCACCATGAATAGGAAAAGCAAGAGATTTCCCCTGTGCTCCCTATTCTCATGTCATTTGAGGGACACATCGTGAATGTTTATGGTAAATTTTTTTAAAAATGCCTTGTTTAGTTTTAAAAATATGAAGTAATTTTGCAATTTTTGAAAAACACTAGTTTTCCTTTAAACTTAATTTTTCACGTTGATCCTGAAGAATTTCGTTAAAATGGTAGCACAAGAGTCTGGCAAGTTGGTACTGCAGAGAAAAGGGGTTAATTGAGACTTGTTTGGAGTCGGGATTCCCCTTTCCCAAACATGCTTCTCGCCACTTGGACAGCAGCCATTTATACTCGTATACCTTTTATACTTTTTCTTGGAATACTATATTTTATTTGACTGATAGTCTGACATTACTCCTAACTTGTCAAATTGGTCTCTTTGCAGGTAGCCAAGGAGCAATGAACAGCAGCTACTACAGTAGTGGAAGCCGTGCATCTATGGGCGTGAACGGAATGGGAGGGATGTCTAGCATGTCCAGTATGAGTGGTGGATGGGGAATGTAATTGATTGATCCTGATCACTGACTCTTGGTCAACTTTTTTTAAAGAAAAAACTTCAGTTTAACAGTTTCTGCAATACAAGCTTGTGATTTATGCTTTCTCTCTAAGTGGAAATCAGGATTGTTACGAAGACTTAAGGCTCAGTATTTTTGAATACAATACTTATCTAGGATGTAACAGTGAAGCTGAGTAAACTATAACTGTTAAACAAGTTCCAGCTTTTCTCAAGTTAGTTATATTGTAGGATATACTTAAGCAGTAAGCGTCTTTAGGTAAGAGCAGTTGAATTATGTTAAATGTTACCCTTTGCATTGAACACTGTTCAGATGCATGTTGAAAGACATGCTTTTTTTTTTTTTTAACTCAATATAGGAGCTGTGTCTACAATTAAAAGTGAAACATTTTGGCATGTTTGTTAATTCTAGTTTCATTTAATAACCTGTAAGGCACGTAAGTTTAAGCTTTTTTTAAGTTAATGGGAAAAATTTGAGACGCAATATCAGTTCTTTAGGATTTTGGTCTTGGTGTTTGTATGAAATTCTGAGGCCTTGATTTAAATCTTTCATTGTATTGTGATTTCCTTTTAGGTATATTGCGCTAAGTGAAACTTGTCAAATAAATCCTCCTTTTAAAAACTGCACTGTCTTTGCTTCAGTGTCATGTGGACTGAGTCTTGGTGCTCTGTGCCCACCTGGGGCCTAGGGCCACATCTCTGGCTGTGGCAGAGAGGCTTGGCAGCTGAGGCTGTTGTATAGAGGTCTTCAGACTTCCCTCCAGTGCAACTGAAGGTAAACTCAGCTTTGGGGCCCTTGTGGAAGGGCTGTATGTCATTTGGCTGCACAGGACCTGATCTGAACTGCCTATAACTTGTTAAGCACTTGCACGAAGCAAAGCGGGAGGCACCAATGCCCTCACTGCATGGCCTGCATGACTAGGAGGACTTCGTGCATGGCTGGGAAGTGCCAGAGGCAAGGGAGGTGTGATGAATGTGCGGGTGTCTTCTAGAAGGAGCTAGCTCACAGAAGATTTGTTTGTGGTGGAGTCTCAATGTCATTTCAGGCTGGATTGCAGTGGCAGTCTCGGGCTCACCGCAACCACCACCTCCTGGGCTCAAGCAGTTGTTTCAGCCTCTCAAGTAGCTGGGGTTACAGGCGCCTGCCCACCACCACACCTGGCAAATTTTTGTATTTTCAGTTGAGACACGGGGTTTCGCTATGTTGGCCAGCCTGGTCTCCCAACTCCTGACCTCGGGGGGGCCTCCCAAAGTGCTGGGATTACAGGCAGGACCACCATGCCCAGCCTTCATAGATGGTTTTCAAATTGAGGTTTTGAACTTTATATTTTTGGCTAACTAAAAATCAATTCCACTTGGGATCAAAATTCCATGTAAACCTCTTCAGGTAGAATGATAGGTAGTGACTGAGAACAAACACTACCTCTTTAATATAAAGAGTTAAATGAACTCTTTAAATGTATCCTCATTGTGGTAGTTTGGAGTCCCAACATTATGCTGTCAAGTATTCAAGTTGCTTTAAAGCAACTTGAAAAGACTGCAGAGTTGCTTCAGTAGATGCTTAGGGGCACTGCAGTTTGGGAACTGCCACTACTCTTTCACCCCTTTAGATTGAAGTCCCTGATAATGAAATTGGAATGTAGAGTCCAAGCTAGGCTGTCACATAGGCTTGTGCCCTTATTAAAGCAAAGTGTGGATAAGCTTTCTCTTTTCCTGTGGTTTACACAAAAGCTTTTCTTGAGTTTGTTTTTGAGGTAGGGCTAGGTAGGGTGGACAGAACGGGGCTTAGTTGTTGGTTGTTTCTAAGCATCTGCTCACAGCAGTGCATGCAGGAGACATGGAGGGCGAGGGCCTTACCAGGACTGGAAACCAGCAGAGGGAAAGGTCTGGAGTGTATTGTTGGTTTTGTCTTAACGCATGTCTAGAGAGAGCAGCAGTTCTCAGTGGACAGGCAGTGTGGAGAGTTGAGCTGTGTTCTAAGCCTGGTGCTGCGCCTGAAATCTTGTTGGGTTAATGTAGTTTAGTACTGAGGCCCAGTGTTGAGAAGGCTTGAAGGTTCCTTCTCTGGGTCCTTTAGTTAACTGGTACATTTAGGGATAAAACTTGCCCTGTTAAGAGAAGGGACTAATAAATAGGAACTTGGAGTAAGGTTAAGCTAAATCCAGAGCCCTATGGCTTTTAAGAAATGAGTCTAGGACAGGCGCAGTGGCCGACACCTGTAATCTCAACACTTTGGGAGGCTGAGGTGGGTGGATCACCGGTCAGGAGTTCGAGACCAGCCTGCCCAACACAGTGAAAACCTCTACTAAAAGTACAAATATTAGCCTGGCGTGTTGGCGCACATTGGTAATCTCAGCTACTGGGAGACTGAGGCAGGAGAATTGCTTGAATCTGGGAGGCGGAGGTTGCAGTGAGCTGAGATCTTGCCAATGCACTCTAGTCTGGGTGACTAGTGAAACTCTGTCCAAAAGAAAAAAAAAAAGCTGAGTGTGGTGTCTCACGGTTGTAATACCAATCCCAGCATTTGGGATTCTGAGGTGGGTGGATTATCTGAGGTCAGGCGTTTAAGACCAGCCTGACCAACATGGATAAACCCAGTCTCTACTAAAAATACAAAATAATATGGGGGTGGTGGCGCATGCCTGTAATCCTGGCTACTCCAGAGGCTGAGGCAGGAGAATCGCTTTAGTCCAGGAGACGGAGGTTGCAGTGAGCTGAGATTGTGCCATTGCACTCCAGCCTGGGTGGGCAACAAGAGTGAAACTTAGGAGGAGTCTAGAAGCATTATGGTTCTTTGGAATATTGTGCTCCATAGCTTGTCTGCAGTGACTCAGCCTCCTGACCCTGTCAGCTGGAATCTGCATTTTATTTTTTTTGAGATGGAGTTTTGCTCGTTGCCCAGGTTGGAATGCATGGTGCAATCTTGGCTCACTGCAACCTCCGCCTCCTGGGTTCATGCAATCGTCCTGCCTCAGCCTTCTGAGTAGCTGAGATTACAAGTGCGTGCTGCCAGGCCCAGCTAATTGTTTTGGTATTTTTAGTAGAGACAGGGTTTCATCATTGGCCAGGTTTGTTGCAAATTCCTGACCTCAGGTGATCCGCCCGCCTTGGCCTCCCAAAGTGTTGAGATCACAGGTGTGAGCCACTGTGGCCGGCCAGAATCGGCATTTTAAACAACAAAACCCTGACTGCTCACCCGTTTCAGTCGACATGGGAAGCACTGCTTTAGAATATACCTCATTTCTCAGGCTGGGTAAAGGTTACCACCTTTACTAAACTTTGGAACCTCCAATCCCTGGTCTGGTAAAGGTACTGCAGAGAAAAGGGGTTAATTGAGACTTCCTTGGAGTCAGGATCCCCCTTTTCCCAACATGCTTCTCACCACCTGGACAGCCGCCATTTGTACTTGTATACAGGGGACCACCAGGCTGCCTAAGGAGGTGTGAACAGGCCCAGGTTGGAAATGGAACAGGTGAAAACTCCCGTGCTGATGAGTAGTGGGACTGAACCTGTGAAAAGCCACTACTCAAGCCTGGGCAACATAGTGAGACCCCATCTCTTTAATTAAAGGGAAAAAAAAGGCTGGGAACCCGAGACCTGGATTTGGTGAGGGTAGGGAGCCTGTGGGAAGTGAAGGGTAGGGTGGTGAGCATGGTGTATGTACAGAAGGTGGATAAGGATGAGGCCTGGAAGACTGTTGGTTGTTTGTACTTGACAATGCAGTTATCTCTACCCTAAGAGCCTAGGCCATTGGCTCCTGTGGGGTTGGGGCTCTGAGGGAGGGACTGGAAGCCAGTTCTAGCACTGTTTGAAATGTAAAAGTAAAAAATGGCTCACGCCTGTAATACCAGCACTTTGGGAGGCTGAGGTGGGTGGATCACGAGGTTAGGAGTTCCAGACCAGCCTGGCCAACACAGTGAAACCCCATCTCTACTAAAAGTACAGAAAATTAGCTGGGCATGGTGGCAGGCACCTGTAATCCCAGCTCCTCGGAGGTTGAGGCAGGAGAATTGCTTGAACCTAGGAGGCTAAGGCTGAAATTACTCCATTGCACTCCACCCTGGGTGACAGAGTGAGACTGTCTCAAAAACAAAAACGAGTGGCTGCCCGGCAAATGCTTTTCCACAGGTGTCTCTGTCACCAATCACACTCCCAATTATGTAGGTGAACTACTCTTAGACTTTGTCAACAGGCTTAGGGGTCACTTCCTCTGCCAGTTGATGGCAGGCTGACACTGCAAATTGCCTTCGGCTCCCCAGGCACAGCCCTGCAGGCTCTGGGGCAGCACCAGCAGCCTCCTGCTCACACTGGGCTTGGGCCTTTTGACTGCATGAGGGGCTGCTCCGAGGCTGCAGCTGAGGGTATGATAAAAGTTGACACAAGCTTCTGCATGCACCAGAGTGAAAAATAAATGATTTTATTGCAGGGCCAACGATAGGTATTCACAAGGGCATGAAATGGCAGATCTCTTGACTGAAGCAGAGTAGGCACACTGCCAAGACGCCATGTGTGTCAAACACCTTGCAGAAATCAGGTTTTTAGAAGGGAGGTGGGGGAGGAAAATTGATTACTCACTAGCAGAACTGGACTGCAAAATAGGTTAAATTCTTTGAAAAGTGAAAAATGATAGTAGCAAAGGCATGAAGTTATATCTAAACCAGAGCCATGATATAACCAAGTAAGATGGAAGTTTCCATCAGAGGAGTTAATTCTGTATAAATCACAGAAAGGTGAGAGCTGCTGGTTCCAGCAAGCTATCTTCTGGAGTGGCCTGGCAAGAATTTGATTCTTTCCTTTGATTCTCTTGGGAATGCATACAATTCCCAAGCCCCTGGAGGCCCACAGAGTTTGGCACTATCAGGCTGTGCTCCCAAGAATGGACGCTCAGGAGGCAGTGGAGGAGCAGCGCTGCAGGAGCAGGGTGTGGCAACTGTCACACACCCGCACTGGCTTGGGGTAGGAGGGCAGGGCCAGCTCGTTGCTGGAGCAGGTGTTGCAGAAAATGTGGCCACAATTCCGGCAGTGATGCTAGAGAACAGGAAGAAGGCAGTCACAGGACACCCAGGGAAAAGCCATCTGTACACCCTCCCTGCTTCCTAAAGCAGAAGTGCATCATTTGGAATGGATTCTTGTTTCTATGGAGTGGTGAGGAACTGTGTGCAAATAGGGATCTTTTTAAGACAAAAAATTGACTTGCTGTACTTGATCACTAAGCCAGTGAGCTGCTAGTCCATGTTACAGTAAGAGTCGGGTTCATTCTCTTTGATTGCTGCATTCCAAGGTGGTGGGAGTGGGTCTTTGGCTTTCTAAACAGGTTTCTTGGGTGCCTAATAAGACACTGAGATGAGCACCTGTGCAGCCTCTGCTCCTGTGGCTCCATAGACAGGAGTGGCACATGTGATCTCAAAGGCAGCCTCAGGACGTAGTTTGTTGCTTACTGCGAGGCACTGCCTGAAACTCAGGGAGCTGTGGCTTCCTCTTTTCCACAGAGCTAGGCTGTTAATGGGACCACACAAAACATGGATGTGGCAGGAAAGGGGGGGTGGCACTGGCAGTGTTTCCTTTAGCTCCCAGTTTTGCTTAAACCCAACTCTTCCCCTGCCCAGCTGGTCTTGGTGAGACTGTTAACCCTGGACCCAAGGGTGACTGATCTTGTTCCCAGAACCTAAAAGGCAGGGACAAGCACCCTGCCTGCCCTGTAGGTTCCCCATAAATAATATTTTTGCCTAAGTTGGCCAGATTTTGGGCCTGCAGCATACAGAGAATATTCAGTGACACTCCTCTAGAGCAGCTCTGCACACAAGGAGTCCCATATCCCACCAAATCACTGTCAATCACTGAAAGGATGTGCTTTGGACCAGGGGCCTGTGACTGGCTAGGGCCTCCCAGAAAAAGGGTGCCAGGATGGAAAGCCATCTGCACGGGCAAGCAGGACAGGTGAGGCTGCCCATCTGCCAACCAGTGAGCACAGTCATGGGGCAGTGAGCCTGGTCTGATGCAGGCTTCTGGAACCAGAGAAAGGGGAATCCCAGCAGGCAATGAATGAGTCAGGGCACTGGGAGGGTGGGTGGAGCCCTACATACCTTCCTCCGGGAAATGGAGAACTCCTTCTCACACTGCCTACAGTGTGTTGCTTCGTCATCTTTCAGCCAGGCATGGCCCTGAAGAGGAAAGGACATTCTAGAATCCATTTTCTGTCTAAGCCCCTGTTGAGTGAGTAGCTATGTTCTGGCTGCATCCACTGTCCCTCATAGCACTTGTTTCCTAATGATGCACTGTTTCTTCACCATCAGATTTGACCTCACAGGACTGTCATGAAGGGCCCTTCCCTGGTTGGGCTGAAGCCGGAGTCCCGTGTCCTAGCTCTGCGCTCCGCCTCCTGGGCTCTGCAGGCTGCCCCGGGGCCTCAAGGCAGTCTCCAGCATCCGCTCACTCAGGCGCACTGCCACTTTCAATCAGTTCCCTTTGATCGAAGTAAGCAGAGTGAGCTTCTGGTGCCTGCAACCCCAGACCCTGCCTGAGACACTGCCCGAAGTGACTAGCTGGACTGGCAGGTGTGGGAGAAGGGTCAAATCTGAGTGAGATTAGGACACTTGGTGACGCTGATCCCTGTGGAGAGACAGAAGGCAATGGACAGCAGGCACCCCGTCCCATGGGCCTGAGGAAGCTCCATACGGGCCAAAGCCCTATCCCCGAACGGCCCTGGGAAGCAGATGGATTCCATTCCACAGGGGAGGCAGCTTAGGCTTTGAAAGGTGGCTCTTAGGAGGGCTTTATCAGGGAGATGCAGCACCTGTGATTTATTAAGCCTTAGGGACCCGGGTGCTCCAGAATCATGAGGTACTTTTCCGGCCTGTTTGCATCTGCTGGAAGTGATTTTCTTGCAGACAAACAGATCCTCAAGACTGAACTAGAGTCGCACACCCCTGGGGCTGCCAGTATGTGCCCAGGACGTTCATCCTCACATCAAAGAGCTTTGGGGGCTCTAGAGTCCTGTTTTATGATTCTTATCCTCCCTCTGATGCTGTGAAACAGATGTTAACTAGAAGTTCAGGCTGCTGTTAGTTAGATGCCCAGAGACATTAGGGTCCCTGCTGTGCACCAGATGGAAGAGTCCCATGTGGAAAAGGACTGCTTTTGCACTGCTGCCAGGCACAGCTGAGGCGAAAGGGCAGACGCTCCTGCAGGCAAGACCCTCCTGAAGGCCAGGCTGCTCTGCCCCCAAATGTCTGCCTCCTCTCCCATGCTCTCTGCCCTGCAGGTCAGCCTGGCACCTGCATGCGCACTGGGCCACCTGCAAGCTCCTGCTCTTCAGGGGAATGTGTCATTCTGCCCTCCCCAAAATGGTGTGGAAACCTGGCCCACCTGAGGGTTTGGCTTGAGTGGTCCCTAGCAATGGCACAGGGCACTGCAGTGGGGCTGGCTGGCCTCTGGCCTCTGACTTCAACAGAAGGGCCTGGTTTTCACTGTTTAAAGACATCCGCGAGAGAGGGTCTCTCCTCTCTGCCATCTGCTTCCCTTTAGGAATACCCATTAGGTCTATTGTCAAAGCACAGCTCATGGCGGAAGCACTGGAGTCAGAAGACCTAGGTTCAACTTTGGCCCTGCCACCTATCAGCATCGTCTTCAGCTGAGGGACACATTTCTGAGCAGCATTTGGCTTCTCTATAAATATGTCATCACCACCACTGCCTCAACCACACACTCTCACCTGACTGTTGGGATGCTTCAATGTACAAACACATAGGCAATCAGAGCAAGCTGACAGTGAGGTGATTCTTAGCAAGCCAGTACCTTCAGTGCCTGGTTCACTTCTTTTATGTCTTCCATCTTCAGCTTGGACCTAAGGGAAAAAAGGCCATATCATAGCAGAGAGAGCGAGGCCTTGAATCCCTAACACAGCCAGTGCTCATGACTAGCTCCATGAGGATAACGGACTTGTAAGGAGACCCAGAATATGAGATGTTCTAAAATGCCTTCTGCCTTTGTACAATCCCAGAGTCGCCTTATCACACTGGCCCCCATGTCTGCTGAGGGCCAAGGCTGAGCCTGGGGGCTGCAACTGGCACAAGAACACACTGCTTGGCCTGCAGGGGTTGAAAAGATTGTAAGGGAGGCTGAGGTGAGAGGTTCGCCTAAGGCCAGAAGTCTAAGGCCTGGCCCTGTTCTGCACTAGTCTCCACTGCTCTCTGCAGCAGGAACCTGAGTCTGCAGGCTTCTCCCTGGCCTGCATTCTGCTGCCTGCTGTCTGGAAGGGGCAGGCTCAGAGGGCACAGCCATTTGTTCTTGCTCCATTCTTGTTAGCATCAGAACAACAATTCCTTTGTTTCTGTAAGAGGACTGAACACGGTCTAAATTGGCAGAACTAAGGCAAATAAAATGAGGAGTTTGTGCAATTTGGGGAAACAGTCTAATTCTTTTTTTTTTTGAGACAGGGTCTCGCTTTATTGCCCAAGCTGGAATGCAATGGTGCAATCACGGGTCACTGCAGCCTTGGCCTCCTGGGCTCAAGCGATCCTCCCACTTCAGCCTTCCAAGTAGCTGGGACTAAAGGTGCGAGCCATCATGCCCAGCTTGCTGAGTCGCCCAGGCTGGAGTGCAGTGGTGTGATCTCAGCTCACTGCAACTTCCGCTTCCTGGGTTCAAGTGATTATCCTGCCTCAGGTTCCCAAGAAACTGGGATGACAGGCGCCCACCGCCTGTCATCCCAGGTAATTTTCTCATACTTTTTTTTTTTTTCCGAGAGAGAATCTTGCTCTGTCACCCAGGCTGGGATGCAGTGGTGCAATTTCGGCTCACTGCAACCTCTACCTCCTGGGTTCAAGCGATTCTCCTGCCTCAGCCTCCCGAGTAGCTGGGATTACTGGCATGCGCCACCACGCCCAGCTAAGTTTTGGATTCTTAGTAGAGAAGGGATTTCACCATGTTGGTCAGGCTGGTCTCGAATTCTTGACCTCATGATCCGCCTGCCTCAGCCTCCCAAAGTGCTGGGATTACAGGAGTGAGCCACCGTGCCCGGCCCTTTCTTTTACTTTTTTTTTTTTTTTTTTTTGCAAAGGAGTCTCCTCTCTCTTTTGCCCAGGCTGGAATGCAGGATTTCGGCTCAATGGAACCTCCATTTCCTGGGTTCAAGCAATTCTCTGCCTCAGCCTCCCGAGTTGCTGGGATTACAGCCACCTGCCACATTTTTGTATTTTTAGTAGTGATGGGGGTTTTGTATTTTTAGTAGATCCACCGGCCTCGGCCGGTGTGAGCCAATACGCCCAGCCTGGCCAAAACTGAGATTGGCTGGGCGCAGTGGCTCACCCCTGTAATCCCAGCACTTTGTGGGCTAAGAAGGGTGGATCACTTGAGGTCAGGAGTTTGAGACCAGCCTGGTCAACATGGTGAAATCCTGTCTCTACTAAAAATATAAAAGCAAGCCAGGCAGTGTGGCACATGCCTGTAATCCTAGCTAACAGACGGGCTGAGGCAAGCAGATCACTTGAACTTGGGAGGCAGAGGTTGCAGTGAGCCAAGATTGTGCCACTACACTCCAGCCTGGGTAACAGAGCAAGACTCTGTCTCAAAAAACAAAAAAAACTGAGATTAGTCTGAACTATTATCAGATTAGACTAATCTAAGTGACAAAATGCCAGTTCTCTGGGAAACTCAGGCTAGACTTCTAAGGGAGGGATTAGGAAACAGCATTAACACATTTAGGAAAAACCCTGTGGCTTTTACTAATGATTGAGAGGCAGCTCCTTCCCTTCCTGGTCTGGCTACAGAAATAGGAAATAGGCCAGCAGATTGACAGGATCATAAGAGGCTACCCAGATGGACAGACCTCGGGAAGCTATGTCAAGATGACAAACTGAACATACAAGAACTCTGGGAAACACAATTTAGGAAGAATCCAGATGTTCCCAAGATAATGGAACTGGAAAATTTTCCTGTAGCTAATGTAAGGGTCTGCAAAGAGGCTTTTCCATCTCTGTCAACTGATACAGGCTTGGAAGAGGAAGAAGGGAAAAAGGGAGAGAGCAACTCTATAAAGCAACTCCTCAGGCAGTCCTTTCTGGGTTTGCATATACCTGATGATGTGACACCCACAGCACTCGCTGTGAGGGAACAGTGGTCAGGCAGCTCACACTGGGATTCGGAAGCGAGGTGAGCTCATAGCACCAGGCAGCCACAAAGGGCAATGATACATTTTAAAGATTAGAGACCATTCACAGTTTCGAGGTCTGTGGTCCACTAGGAGTGGACCTGTTGACACTGCCTTGCTGTCCATCTAATGTAAAGAGGAAAACACTGGCTGCAACCCCCAGAAGCCAGCTCCACACCAGCCTGTGTTCCATGTCTGCTTCTGGTGAGTGCTCTGGGGATGCGCTCAGAGCTGGCCTACGATCTGAGGATTGTGATAGACACTGGGCCTTGCTCTGCTCAAGGAGTTCACTGGGGGTTGGGGAGGGCAGGGGCCAGAGCATGGCAAGTTGACAGGCCAGAAGACGGCAGCACAGGACACTCAGTCGAGTGGGCAGCAGGCAGGATAGAGGGTGGGAGGGGAGGGGGCAGCGGCCATGAGCTGGTCAAGAAAGGTAGGGGGTGTAGGAGAGATGGCGAGTAGGCAACACCTGTATCTGGGAGTGGGCAGACCACATTCCCACCAGAGATATCAGATTCCTTGCCCAGCTTTTTTTTTTTTTTTCTGAGAAGTAATCTCGCTTTTGTCACCCAGGCTGGAGTGCAGTGGCACAATCTTGACTCACTGCAACCTCTGCCTCCCAGGTTCAAGCCGTACTCACGTCTCAGCCTCCCGAGTAGCTGGGATTAAAGGTGCCCATCACCACACCTGGCTAATTTTTGTAATTTTAGTAAAGACAGGGTTTCACCATGTTGGCCACGCTGGTCTTGAACTCCTGACCTCAGGTGATCTGTCTGCCTCAGCCTCCCAAAGTGCTGGGATTATAGGCGTGAGCCACCACGCCTGGCCTATTTTCTTTCTTCCTTTTTTTTTTTTTTGAGACAGAGTCACGCTGTGTTGTCCAGGCTGGAGTGCAGTGGCTCAATCTTGGCTCACTGCAACCTCTGCCTCCTGGGTTCAAGCAATTCTCTGCCTCAGCCTCCTCAGTAGCTGGGATTACAGGTGTGTGCCACCACACCCAGCTAATTTTTGTATTTTTAGTAGAGGTGGGGTTTTCACCATGTTGGTCAGCTGGCCTCGGAACCCCAGACCTTGTGATCTGCCCACCTTGGACTCCCAAAGTGCTGGGATTACAGGTGTGAGCCACTGTGCCCAGCCCATTTTCTTAATAGTACTAGACTCTCCGAATTTCTAAACTGTGAGAAAAATTCTAAGGCTGCACATGTCTATACACCAGTGTGTTTCAAGTTCATTCTCATTTTGGTCTCCATGTGTGGACCTTTTCTGGTCACATGTATGCAGTGCTGGACCTGAGCCCAGGCTGTGCTGAGGTCGTGAGGCCATCTCCTTGGTCACGGTGCTTATGTCAGACACAGGTACTCAGGGGAGCAGAGAGTCAACCTTGGGTCATCTTGGGAGCTATGCAGAAAGAGATGCTTTGTTCCTCTGATAGAAGGCCCTGCTGAGTGCTGTTTTGCCCCTGCAAGATCCAGACCCACCTGTGAGGTAGACAGACAGCAGAGGTAGGAGACAGAGACCGATTCCTGATGGCTTCTTTTGCTTAAGCCACTTTGAGTTGGATTTCTGTTACTTGCAACCATGAGTCCTCACTCGAGGAGAAAAAGCCACCCATTCTGTTGAAAATGCAATCATCACACAAATGGACAAGTTCTACCATCTGCAGTGTGATCTACCCCAAGGCCCAGGTATCCACAGCAATGTGTCCAGACTGGGACATCAGGGAGGAGAGCTGTCAAGTCAGAGGGGAGCAGAACTACCAGCACCAGCAGCAGACAGACAGACTCTGGCAGATGCAAAGGCCAGTTCCCAGAAAGGAAGGGGGCTGGGCTGTGCTGCGCAAGGCCGGCGAGTACACCACCACCATACCAGGCTTCCATTCTCAAACAAGCCATGCTCTCTCTGGCCTGACTGTAGGCTGACCAAGCAACCCTCTCATTGCCTATCTGTTCCCTAAGGCCCTGGATATGAAGCTAAGGAACAGGAGTGTCCTGGTCACTAGGAATGAATGTGCTCAATGAATTAACTAAGAGCTAACATCCCCATGTGGTTAGCAGAAATCAGTGCCGGGTCCCTCTGAGGCTTAGCTTGCTGAAAGCTCATCGGTGAACAGCGGATAGGGCTCCTAAACAGCCCACCCTCCTTTTGCCAAAAGGAGGTAGTTTTGGGGCCTGAGGGATGTGGGTAGCCTGGTGTGCCTGCAGTGGCAGATGAGGGGAGTGGGGTTCTTACTGGCTGAGGTGCAGGCCCATTTCCTGGAGGGCTTGTTCCTGCTCCTCGCAGATCTTCTGCAGCTCTGCCTTCTCGTCCTGAAGCTCCCGCAACTCCTAAAATGAACAAACCAACCAGATGCTGCTGGACAGAGGATTACAAGGTTTTGTTTTTTTTTTTTTGACGGAGTCTCACATTGTCGCCCAAGCTGTAATGCAGTGGTGTGGTCTCGGCTCACTACAATCTCCACCTTCTGGGTTCAAGCAATTCTCCTGCCTCAGCCTTCCGAGTAGCTGAGGGCAGTGGCTCATGCCTATCATTCTCAGCACTTTGGGAGGCTGAGGCGGGTGGATCACTTGAGGTCAGGAGCTCGAGACCAGCCTGGCCAACATGGTGAAACCCCGTTCCTACTAAAAATACAAAAAATTAGCTGGGCGTGGTGGTACATGCCAGTAACCCCAGCTACTCGGGAGGCTGAGGCAGGAAAATCACTTGAACCTGGGAGGCAGAGGTTGCAGTGAGCCAAGATCATGCCACTGCACTCTAGCCTAGGCAACAACGTAAGACTCCATCTCAAAAAAAAAAAAGTTACCTTCGGCCGGGCGTGGTGGTTCACAGCTGTAATACCAGCACCGTGGGAGTCTGAGATGGGTGGATCACCTGAGGTCAAGCATTTAAGACCAGCCTGGCCAACATGGTGAAACCTCTCCTCTACTAAAAATAGAAAAATTAGCAGGGAATGGTGACACACGCCTGTAATCCCAGCTACTTGGGAGGCTGTGGCACAAGAATTGCTTGAACTGGGGAGGTGAAGGTTACAGTGAGCTGAGATTGTGCCACTACACTCTAGCCTGGGTGACAGAGCAAGACTCCATCTCAAAAAAAAAAAAAAAAAAAAAAAGTTACCTTCACAGGACAAATGAGGCTTTGCCTATTTGAGCTTCTTTTCAAAAGATAAACTTTTTACAAAACAGATCGCTATCTCAAAAAATCTACAGAAAAACCCTACACAAAATTACATGAAGCTTGCATCAGCAAAGAATAGTTTGAAAGGTGGTTTTCTGTTTAACTCTCAAAAAGCTGCTTTTTTGGAATGCACTGGTCAAGGGTGATGAGGGTGAGCTGGGACCTCATTTCAAGGCTAGAACACCTGGAGGCTGGCTGGACCACGTGAGGAGCCCTGCAGGGAGGGAGCAGGGAAAATGGCACTGACACCTGGGGTCAGGACCTTGAGCTGGGCTGGTAAGGCCAGGATGGAGACCCAGAAAGTAACTGGGGTTTCTGGGACCATGGAGAGCAATAGTGGAGCTTGGGCCTGAGCAGTGGGCAGCTCCCTGCACACCCTGTGCTGCAGCTTCTGCTTCTGTGCACACGCTCATGAGGCACGCTGGGACTTCACTGGGGATACTGGACATTGTTTTGTCCCTATTGTTGGGGCAGGCTGTAACTGTGTAATTCGAATCTTTTGACGGAAGCATTCTGAAGCAGAATAAAGGAGGTATGCCCTGGGATGAGGCAGAACTTTCTGAAAGTCCTCTTCACAGGACTTTCTGAAAGTCCTCTTCACAGGTGGGTCTGCCCTCCCCTTCCTCCCTTTCGCTCTCCAAGCCTGACCTGGCTCTTGAGGACGCTCTCCCTTCCCCAGTGACTCCAGGCATTTTCCACTAGAAATCAAAAGGGCCTTTCCTGACTCACTCGACTTGTGCAGTAGTGTCCATCACCATGTTCAATGCAACAAAATCCAGGTCCAGAAGTCACCCCAGCCCTCAAGGCCCCTCCTGGGAAGGTGCCGAGAGAAGCCCAGTTTGGGCTCAGTTGCACTGCAGCACTCAGCAGTGCAGGGGCCTGAGAAAAGGACACCTCCTCCCTACAAGGGAGGAGCCCCCGATAGCGCCCCAGGCTGCAGTCAGCTCTGTCCAGGATCGAAGAGCCTCCTCCCCTCTGGGAAAACAGCCGATGATATTACATTAGGGCAAATGTTTCACACTGCCTTGGAGTTTCCTGGGAGGTCCAGCTCTGCAGTCAGATAGTGAAGGCCTGCTGGACCCTACTTTTCTCACCCTCTCTGAAGCCCACAGCATCCAGGCCATGACTCCAAGTGAGAGGGTGTTCCAGGGGACTGAGGTGATGTTGGGGAAGTGGAGGGTGGGGTCAGTCTGCTTCCCAGGGATGACCTGACCCTGGGCAGAGTGGCTGAGGTGAGGACTGGCATGTGGTCGAAGATGTTTACTAGTTCCTCCCAGCTTCCTCTCCTGCAAGCCTACCACCCACTCTCCACACAGTAGCCAATGACTGTCCACGAATGAAATGGATCCTGTCTCTCCACCAGCTTCCCATTGTGCTCAGAATAAAACTCATGTTCCTCCCCATGCTCACAGGGCCCATGAAGGGCTTCCTCCTGCCTGCCGTCTGAGGCCTCCCCTTTGCTCCTCACACTCCTGTCTGCTCCTGCAGTCTCTGCCCGAGAGGTGCTTTGTAGGGCATCACTCACTAGAGCCTCTGCTCACCAATCACTCCCTCCCCAGATGCCTGCACACAGGCGAGCAAGGACATTGTTCTGCTTTATTCTATTATGGCACTCACCTCTATCTGAGCCGGCCAGCAGGCTTAGTGGCTTATGCTTTGTCTTTGCCTTAAGCTCCTAAAACAGGAGCTCTCTAGGTGGGGAACAGCCTCCCCACACCCTGGAGCTGCCTGGCTCCCACACAAAGGGGGCAGGGAGAGGAGCCTGCCAGGAGCACAGTAGGGGCTTCTGGGGCTGCCAGAGGCTCCCCTCTCCCAGGCTGGTCCACCTCACCTTTTTCAATCCTTCCACTTGTTGTAGCTCTGTTCTGAGTAGAGAGGAAGTGTCTTTCTCGTGCTGTAATTCACGCTGAAGAGCTTGTCTTTGCTCTTTTTCTGATTTCAATTCTTTCTCTAGGCTTGAGCTGTTTTCCCAAAATGAACTTGAGTTAGTCCCAGTGGGAGATTTTCATGGAAGATCCACAACCCAATTCACTGCCCAGGAAATGGAGAACTCTCTGAATTGGAACGGTTTCCCTCTCCTCCAGGGTCACCTACCCTTCCACAAAAAAGAGCAGAAACCAGGGAGAGAAAAGCTTGCAGGGACACACTGGACACTTATGCAGGAGAGAAGGAAGAGAGCTCTAGAACACTTAGGACCACATAAGCAGAATGCTCCCCTGATATAGAGATCTGAAGAAAGGAAGTTCAAAATTCGTTCTTTTTTTTTTTTTGAGACAGGGTCTAGCTCTGTCACCCCAGCTGGAGAGCAGTGGTGCAACCTCAGCTCACTGTGGCCTCAACCTCCAGGGCTCAACTGATCCTCCCACTCTGGCTACCCAAGGTACGGGGATTACAGGCATGAGCCACTCCATTCTGGCCAATTCATTCTGCGTTCTTCGTTTTTTTTTTTTTTTTTCTGAGATGGAGTCTTGCTCTGTTGCCCAGGCTGGAGTGTAGTGGCGTTCTCCTGCCTCAGCCTCCCGAGTATCTGGGATTAAAAGCACCCGCCACCACGCCTGGCTAATTTTTTGTATTTTCAGTAGAGACAAGGTTTCACCATGTTGGCCAGGCTGGTGTCAAACTCCTGACCTCGTGATCCGCCCATCTTGTGATCCTCCCACCTTGGCCTCCCAAAGTGTTAGAATTACAGGTGTGAGCCACTGCACTCAGCCTCATTCTGCTTTCTATATCCTGTGGCCAGGCTGACAATGGAGGATCCTGGAGGCCAGGAGTGAGCCTCAGCCTGAACCTGACTCCTCCCTTGTACCAGCTGAGTGGCCCTGGGGGCACTGCTGGACCCCCTGGAGTCTTCTCTCTCTTTGTAGGAATAAAGATGACTCTATTTCTTCTCTCAACATCAGGCTTTTAGCTTGGCATTTACACTATCTCAAAAAATCTGCAGGCCAGGCATGGTGGCTCATGCCTGTAATCCTAGCAGTTTGGGAGGCCAAGATGGGTGGATCACTTGAGGCCAGAAGATTGAGACCAGCCTGGCCAATATGGCAAAAGCCTGTCTCTACTGAAAATACAAAAACTAGTTGAGTGTTTTGGTTTGCACCTGTAGGCCTAGCTACTCACAAGGCTGAGGCACAAGAATTGTTTGAGCCTGGGAGGTGGAGGTTGCAGGTGCAGAGACTGCGCCACTGCACTCCAGCCTGGATGACAGCGTGAGACTGTTAAAAAATCTATAGACAAACTGTGCATAAAATTATATGAAGCCTGCATCAGCAAAGGCTAGGTGAAAGGTGGCTTTCTGCTCAACACTGACAAAGTTGATTTTTGGAAAGGGCTGGTCAAGGATGATAAAGGCTACAACCTGGCACCATGGTTTGAGAGTGGCCAGACCTCCTGGAGGCTAGCTGGACCACGTAAGGAGCCCTGTGACGAGAAGCTCCCTAGGAATATACTAAACCTGCAGGGGTGAATGCTGAAGCAGGATACTACCTGCCCCTAATTCTTCCCAGTCCCTCCTGAGCCACGCCCCAGCCTAGGCTCGCTGCAAGGCCCCTACCATTGCTCATGCAGCTGGGAGAGCTGCAGCTGCAGGGCGCCGATCCTCCCGCCGAGCTCCTGCTGCAGCTTGTGGCTCCGCTCCTCGGCCCCCTGCCTCGCCCGCTCCGAGTGCTGCAACCTGGATGCAACCCCAGCAAGAAGAGCACAAATGATGCAAATCTTGTAAGGAAAGGATGACTTTTGCATACTTTTGCTGTCTGAACTTCTTTTAAAAATTAACACACAGTAAAATTAACTCTTTTTTCTTTTTTTTTAAAATGGGGTTTCACCATGTTGGTCAGGCTGGTCTTGAACTCCCGACCTCAGGTGATCCACCCACCTTGGCCTCCAAAGTGCTTGGATTACAGGCGTGAGCCACCGCACCCAACCAGTAAAATTAACTCTTGTGAGTTTTAACTTGGAGATTCAGCTCCACTACAATCAGGATACAGGACAGTTCCACCACTCCCAAAACTCCCAAGTGTTGCCCCTCTGGAGTCACACAGTCTCCCATCTCAGCCCCTGGCAACCACTCATCTGTTCTGCAACAATAAGGCTTTGGCTTTTTGAGAATGTAATATAAATGTAATTATACTTTATATAACCTTGAGACGGGCTTTTTCTCAGAATAATGTCTTTGAGATCAATCCAAGTTTCTGTATATATTAATGGTTCATTCCTTTTGTTTTCTCCCTTTCATTCGTTTTTATGGCTGAGCTGTATTTCCCTGCACAGATGTGCCAGTTTGTTTATCCACTCAACTAGAGCAGAACATTGTAACTGCTTCTAGTATTTGGAGGTAGTGAACAGAGCTGCTATAAATGTGTGTACTGGTTTTTGTGTAGACGTAAGTTTCATTTCTATTTGGATCATATGGTAAGAGGATGTTCAGCTTTTTGAGAAACTGTTTTCCTAAGTGGTTGCACCATTTTGCATTCCCACCAATAATGTATGAGAGATCCATTTGTTCTGTGTCCTCACTGGCACTTGGTATTGTCATTAAAGAAACCGTTGCTGTTCTAACAGGTGTGTGGTGGGATTGTGTCGCTCCTTTCTCTTTTTCTTTTTTTTTTTGAGACAGAGTCTTGCTCTGTTGCCCAGGATGGAGTGCAGTGGCACCATCTCGACTCACTGTAACCTCCGCCTCCCGGGTTCATGCAATTCTTCTGCCTCAGCCTCCCGAGTAGCTGGGACTACAGGCATGTGCTACCACACCTGGCGAATTTTTTTTGTATTTTTAGTAGAGATGAGGTTTCACTATGTTGGCCAGGCTGGTTTTGAACTCCTGACCTTGTGATCCACCCGCCTCGGCTTCCCAAAGTGCTGGGATTACAGGTGTGAGCCACTGCACCTGGCCAAGGTTCATTTTCTGGCATGTGGAATAGCTAATTGCTCCAACATCATTATTTTTTAAGACAGCATGTCTCTCTGCTGCCCGGGCTGGTCTTGGACTCCTGGCCTCCAGGGATCCTCCCATCTCAGCTTCCCAGTGTTGGAGTTACAGGCATGAGTCACTGTGCCCAGCACCCAACATCATTTATTGACATCATTTATTAACAAGACTATCCTTTCTCCACCGAACTGCCTCGGCAACTTTGTAAAAAGAAGTTGGTCTTATTTGCCTGAGTCTATTTTTAAACTTTATACTGATCCATTGCTGACCTGGTATTTAAATGTGATAGTGTCAAGGAGTTCATAGTACGGTTCTAACGCACCAACAGGAGAATCTGATGCAGTGGCCAAAAGGTTGATCAAAAGCTAGGCAAGGCTCGGAGAGGTGGCTCCGGCCTGTAATTCCAGATACTCAGGAGGCTGAAGCAAGAGAATGGCTTGAACTTGGGAGGTGGAGGCTGCAGTGAGCCAAGATCGTGCCACTGCACTCCAGCCTGGGCAACAGAGCGTGAATCTATCTCAAAAAAAAAAAAAAAAAAAAAAAAAAAAGCTAGGCAAGGCTGCTGAACCTAGTCCTCTTGTTGGGCAAGACTATGGCCTGAAGGACAGTCATCCCATTACCCCTGCACTTTTGAGAGGGACTCTAAGTCTCCAGGCCCAGGGAATGCTCAGCACCTTCCAGAGAATATCTGCCAGTGGGAGGTAATTACCTCTCTTCCATTTGTTTCATGCTGGACATCACTTGGTTGGTTTTTCCTTCAAAGGAAGTGATGGCCTCATTCTTCTGCTGCAGACTGCTCTCTGTATTCTACAAAAGCAAAGGAGGGCTTCATACTCTGCCTGTCCTGCATCCTCGCACATGCTCTGGATTACAAATGGGGCTTTTAACCTTGTACCTTCATGACACTTTCAAGAGTATTCTGCTAATTGCTGCTCTTCTCCAGAGCCCTGGAAGACAAACTGAGTCAAGGCTCCCAGCTTTGTCAACAAAAGGGAAGGCAGAGAGGGAGGTGCTGGAGTCTCTGCTCCTTTTTGACAGCGTATTCCGGTCAGGTCAGACTCAGTGTTCCCCAGCTGTCCCCATGTGCCAGGCACATCCACTAGTTCATCTGAGCCCTGAAGGGTTCTCAAGGAAGATGCTCTCACCCTACTTTTCCCACTGAGAAATGGAAGCTCAGAAGAAAGATACTGGATGAAGGTTAAGAGCAAATGAGGAGTGGAACTGGGTTCACACCTACAACTGTGTTATTTTCTACGAGTACAGCTTTTAGCCATGACAGATACGGAGTGGCCAGGAGGGGGCACGGTGTATTCCTGAGTGTTTACAAGAGAAACCTTTAAAAAGCCTAAAGACAGGCCAGGAGCAGGGGGATGGGGGAGCGGTGGCTCACGCCTATAATCCCAGCACTTTGGGAGGCAAAGGTGGGTGCATTACCTGAGGTCAGGAGTTCGAGACTGGCCTGACCAACATGGTGAAACCCCGTCTCTACTAAAACTATAAAAACTAGCTGGGTGTAATCCCAGCTACTTAGGAGGCTGAGGCAGGAGAATCGATTGAGCCCAGGAGACAGAGGCTGGAGTGGGAATAGAGGGAGACTCTGTCTCAAAAAAAAAAAAAAAGCCTGAAGACAGAAGCCCTAATAAATTCCTGAAAAATGACATACAGACTGTATTCTCTGACCTTAATGTAATAAAATCAGACCTTTTTCTTTTTCTTTTTTTTTTTTTTTTTTTGAGACAGAGTCTCACTCTATAATCCAGGCTGGAGTGCAGTGGAATGATCTTGACTCACTGGAACCTCCATCTCCCAGGTTCAAGCGATTCTCTTGCCTCTGCCTCCCAAGTACCTGGGACTACAGGCGCCTGACACCACCTCCAGGCTATTTTTTGTATTTTTTTTTTTTAAGTAGAGATGGGGTTTTACTGTGTTAGCCAGGATGGTCCTGATCTCCTGACCTCGTGATCCACCTGCATTGGTCTCCCAAAGTGCTGGGATTACAGGCATGAGCCACCACGCCCGGCCAAAATCAGACATTAATAACAAAAGGATAGCTAGAAACACCTCTCATCTGAAAACTAAATGGCATATTACTAGAAAGGATTGAGCTAAAAAAAAAAAGGGGGGGGGGAATTATGAAATACTTAAAGCTAAAAGAATGCAAACACCATATGCTATTTCACTGCACTGAAGATGCCACTGAGTCTAGGAAACACCATAATTTCATACACAACTGAGAAAGGAAAACAGTGCTAACTGAAACAGGATACGCCATCTTG
Organism: Cheracebus regulus; assembly: GCA_963574635.1. NCBI lineage: Eukaryota > Metazoa > Chordata > Mammalia > Primates > Pitheciidae > Cheracebus > Cheracebus regulus. Next base: position 83,627 of record CAUYQU010052628.1, read on the forward strand.
ACTAAAAGATGCATTCCAATTTCAGAGATGCTAAAATGGGAAAAATGTGCTTCTGTGATTATGAAATACTTCAGTCACAATTTTAGAGACACAGCTAAAGTAGATCTTGTGAGTAATCTTTAACTTTAAATAATTTTTTTAATGAAAGAGACAAAACCAATGCACTTAGTGTGCATTTCAGAAGTTGAAAATGAGCTACAGAGCAAACTCAAATAAAACAAGTAGAACATAAAGGTGAGGATGAGCTGTTCCAGTCACATTACTGACACCAACTGTGTGAGTTTTCCGCACCAACAACCAATTCTGACACTAATAGATGTCTGATAATTCAATTCTGATACTACTATAATTACTCAAAGTTAGTGCACACTCCACAGGTGAAGGGCTCAGTCCCACAAGACTGTCCCACTTGAAACACCAGTTCCATGTCCCAGATTTCCACTGCATTTCTGACCAAGTGGCTATACCCTGGGGGTTCCCATGACCCCCTCCTCAGCTTTGCTAGAATGGCTGCTGGAACTCAAGAAGGCACTTTACTTACTATTAGTGGTTTATTATAAAGGAACAGCCAAATGGAAGAGACACACAGGACACATGATAGGGGAAGGGGTGCAGAGCTTCCACATCTCTTTGGATATGGCACCCTCCCAGCACCTTGAGGGGATCATTAGCCCAGAAGCTCTCTGAACCTTTGTTTAGGATTTTTAGGGAGATCTCATTATGCAGCCATGACTGATTAAATCATTGATCACTGGTGATTAGCTCAATCTCCAGTCCTTCTCCCCTCCCTCCAGGAGTGGGGCTGAAAAGTTCTAACTCTATAATCATGCTTTGCCTTTTGAGTGATCAATGACCATCCTAAAGCTACCTAGAAGCCCCCAGCTATACCTGTTGTTAGCATACAAAAGACTCTTATCACTCTAGAGTATCTAAGGGTTTAAGAAGCTGCATACTAGAAACCAAGGGCAGAAACCAAATATATATTTCTTGTTATACTGTAGTAGAAATCAATTAAGTATGAAACAACAACAGTAAAGAGTATTAAGATAGGCCAGGCGTGGTGGCTCACGCCTGTAATACCAGCACTTTGGGAGGCTGAGGCGGGTGGATCACTTGATGTCAGGAGTTCAAGACCAGCCTGACCAACATGGTGAAATCCCATCTCCACTAAAATTCAAAAATTAGCTGGGCATGGTGATGCATGCCTGTAATCCCAGCTACTTGGGAGGCTGAGCAAGGAGAAACGTTTGAACCAGGGAGGTGGAGGCTGGAGGTTGCAGTGAGCTGAGATAACGCCATTGCACTCCAGCCTGGGCAACAAGAGTGAAACTCCCTCTCAAAAAAAAAAAAAGGGGGAATGTGACTGACTCAACCAACTATATTGGAAGCCCAAAGGGGGAAAAGGGTTTCAAGTGAAAACAAGAGGATACAATCCTAGCAGTACCAGAGGGTCTCTTGGTGTGTGGCGCTTCTCGAATGAAAACCAACCATATTGGGCCAGGTGCGGTGGCTCACGCTTGTAATCACAATACTTTGGGAGGCTGAAGCAGGCCAGACTGCTTGAGCTCTGGAGTTCAAGACCAGCCCGGGAAACATGGTGAAACCCTGTCTCCACCAAAAATTAGCTGGCATGGTGGCACGAACCTATAATCCCAACTACATGGGAGGCTGAGGTAGGAGAATTGAACCCGGGAAGTGGAGGTTGCAGTGAGTTGAGATCTCACCACTGCACTTCAGCCTGGGTAACAAAGCCAGACCCTGTCTCAACAAAAAAAAAAAAAGAAAGAAAAGAAAACTGACCATATGTGGCACTGACTTGGGAGGCAGGGGTGGGTGCTGTCAAAGTAGACGCTGGCAGCTGTAAAGCTGGTAATCCCTGTTAGCCATGGCAAAGTGTTGGGTACAACTGTCACTTGCCTAAGCTTGGCAAACAGCACAGGCCAGCAGTGCCAGCAATGCCTGGAAAGAGCTGCAGGAGCCAGGACAGTGTGTGTTGGCTGTCCTGCTGTCTGAACAAGGTGTTGTGAGGAAGGGCCATGCACAGGTGGAAGTCAGCTGGCTGGCATGGAGAGATGAACAGGAATAAAGAGGCCAACGGTAGGGACGTCACAGAACCAGAAACGTTAACTGCTTCAGGACCCTAAAATAGATAAGACTAAGAACAGCAACGAAAGTGCTATAGAACAGCAGTGCAGTGAAGACCGTATCAAAGGTGCTTCTCTCACACCTAAATCTGTTGTTTCAGATGACCGCTCATTAACATGACAGAGGGAGAGGGAGAAGGAAAGACACAGACCCACATAGCAAAGAAGCAAAGCAATAAGGCAGGAGCAAGAACAGTAGAGTTCAGGGAGGAACTCTGGTTACTGATACACAGACCAAGGGGAAGTAAACTGAGCAGAGGCTGCAACTGACGCAACTGCCTTATCAAAGGCATCGAGTCTGGCCTGAAAACACCTGTGACTGATCCCTACTACAACAGCCAGGCTGGCCAAGAGATCCCAGCAAGAAGCTGGTTGACGAAGCTGGTTGTAAAAGCTGCACAGCCTCTGAGGAGGGTATGCTCTGAGCCCTCTTCAGATGTGGCCATAGATGATGGTGGACCTCTTGGGGGATGTGGGGTCAGCCAATCAAAAAATTCTTCCAAAGGCAGAACCAGGGTGGCCAGGCATGCTAAAAAACAGAGCCCACCATTAGGTGCAGCAGCCTTCGTGGTTCCTGCCCCAGGGGCTGGCGACTGCTGTGTCTCCCTTTTCACACGGGCACTTCCACTATGTATGTCTTGTTTCTGCTCCACCATTTCATGCTGTGGGTGACGGGCTAATGTGAGAAAGATGCTAGCCTTCTGGGCCACAGGTCCAGTGGTCTGCTGGAGAGGGCTACACATCAGCCAGGGACTGCAGATTTGAGGAGGATGCAGGGTCCAGCTGGGATGTCATGGCAGCTTCCGTGGGCCGACTGTGGTAGAGACAATGATTTGTCTACCAACATCTCTCCTCCCTTACCCTGGCTAGTAGCTCAGGAAAAAAGGAGCTTCCAGGTCCCCCTAGGAGACAAGCGTGGCACTGGTGACCAACTCCTTCCCATGGAACTGACTGGAAGCAATGTGTGCAACTTCTGTCTCACTGCCTGAGAGGAAGTCCCGGCTCTGGACTTTTGTTTTCCCCCTACCTTCCAATTGCAAGAATGGTGACAACTAGAGTGGCTCAGACAGTTGGGGCCCTGAATGACTGCGGGGAACAAAAGTGCTAGTCTGATATGCCCATCCTGCAACCATTACATAACAGAAATACAAATTCCCATATACATGAGAATGTGTGTGTGTATATATTTTTTTTCACTGCCTTCAAGCATGGAAATTTGTTCAACAAATAGAGATTTTAGAGTCTGCTAAGTTCTTACAGCAGTTTAGTTTTCCCTAACAAACACACATTTATATTATGCCTATTTACTAATTAATACCAGAAGAAAACATTAAAAAATTAAAATAGATGATTTGTCAGGAAGGTGAAACTATTTTCTTTCTTCCCTTAAAACTTTTTTTTAATTTTTTTTTATCACTTGGGAAGAGATGCATATTCTTCCTTTCTTCTTTTGTTTTACTTCAATTTTTTACTGTTGCTATTATAATCTTGATTAATACACATTTTTTTGAGACAGAGTTTTGCTCTTGTTGCCTACACTGGAGTGCAATGGTACAATCTTGGCTCACCGCAACCTCTGCCTCCCAGGTTCAAGCAATTTTCTGCCTCAGCCTCCCGAGTAGCTGGGTTTACAGGCATGCGCTACCATGCCCGGCTAATTTTGTATTTTTAATAGAAATGGGGTTTCTCCATGTTGGTCAGGCAGGTCTCGAACTCCTGACCTCAGGCAATCCGCCCACCTTGGCCTCCCAAAGTGCTGGGATTACAGGCATGAGCCACTGTGCCCAGCCGATTAACAATTTTAAAATGACAGGAAAAAATAAGTTTATTATTGCTGTCTCATATTATCTGTGACATGGATGTTATAGGAAGAGTAAAGCTATATCCATGGAAAATGAAATGCAACTGTTTTGGCAAGAAAATAGGAAGCAGAAATGTTAAATTAAAAGTTTTGGGGTTTTTTTTGAGATGGAGTCTTGCTCTTTTGCCAGGCTGGAGTGCAGTGGCACAATCTTGGCTCACTGCAACCTCCATCTCCCGGATTCAAGTGATTCCCCTGCCTCAGCCTTCTGAGTAGATGGGACTACAGGTGCGTGCCACCACACCCAGCTAATTTTTTTTTGTATTTTAGTAGAGACGGGGTTTCACCATGGCCAGGATGGTCTCAATATCCTGACCTTATGATCTGCCCACCTCGGCATCCCAAAGTGCTGGGATTACAGGCGTGAGCCACCGCACCTGGCCCAAATAAAAGTTTTGAGAAGGATGCAGAATGGTACCCTATGGGATAGCTTCTGGGCAATAAAAGCTTTCTAAGTTTTAGATGGCATTTTTCAAACTCTGGCATGACTGATTCTGTCTGTGATAGTTCCTCTGGACCACCCTGAAATGACACGGAGAGGCAACTAGTTACCTGTGTAAGATTAACTTAATGGCAAAGTTTGAAAAGACAATACTAAATGACATCTTTAATTCACTCCTCCATGCTTGGTATAAACAATGAATCACTGAAATAGAAGGAAACAGATAGTGGAGAGACAGTGAAGATGGAAGGACAAAGTTTGGGTTTGGGTTAACAAGACCTCTCCTTATGAACTATGTCACCAGGGGCATGTGATTTAGTCACTTGGTTCTGCCTTGTCATTTACATTTCCCCCCATTTCTCAGGGACTGCTGTGAGGATAAAAATCAATAACATATAATAGGTCCTAGGAACAGGTCTGACACATACAAAGGGCTCTATGTGTCTACTCGCTCATTCTATAAGAATGACACAAGACGGGCAAGCAGCAGCAACCAGGCTGTGCTATGGACACAAAGCCAACTCCCACCTGAGCTTTGTGAAACATCTGTAAATTAATCGCTTTGACTTCTTCCAGCTGCTGGCGGAGGGCAACTAGCGTGTCCTGCTTCTCGTGGGTGTCCTTTTCCAGTAACTTCATTGCAATTTCCATTTCGGTTTTCATTCCAATTTGTAACTCCAGTTCTTTTTCTAGTTCCTTAAAAGGATATTTACAAGGAAAATGTTATTAAAATAGATCACACAAATGTATTTAATTGAGGTTGAATCTCAGGCAATGCTTAAAATACAAACTGAAGGCCTGGCCGTGGACTATGGCTCACACCTGTAATTCCAGCACTTTGGGAGGCCATTGCGGGTGGGTCACCTGAGGTCAGGAGTTCGAGACCAGCCTGTCCAACATAGTCAAACCTTATTTCTACTAAAAATACAAAAAATTAGCTGGGTGCGGTGGTGGGTGCCTGTAATCCCAGCTACTAAGGGAGGCTGAGAGAGGAGAATCACTTGAACCCACGAGGCGGAGGTTGCAGTGAGCTGAGATTGTGCCACTGCACTCCAGCCTGGGTGACAGAGCAAGACTTCATCTCAAAAGAAAACACAACAAAATACAAACTGAAGGCTGGGTGGGGTGGCTCAAGCCTGTAATCTCAACACTTTGGGAGGCCCAGGCAGGTGGATCACTTGAGGCCAGGATTTTGAGAGCAGCCTGGCCAACAAAGCAAAACTCCATCTCTACTAAAAATACAAAAGTGTGGTGGTGTGCGCCTGTAATCTCAGCTACTCAGGAGGCTGAGGCACGAGTATTGCTTGAATCTGGGAGGCAGAAGTTGCAGTGAGCTGAGATCACACCACCACTGCACTACAGCCTGGGTGATAGGGTGAGACTGTCTGAAAGAAAAAAACAAACAAAACAAAGCAAAACAAACAAACTGAAGGTAAGAATAGGTGAGGGAGACTGAAAAGAGTCTGTCTGGAGCAGGATTAGATGGTGTTTCCCCCTTTTCCTTACTGTACGGTTAAAGCTGGCTCCACATCAAGTCAATAGAAAGCTGGTCAGTGGCTGGATGAGCCTAGGTTCTAGCAACAATGTTTTTCACACCCACAGATCAGAATGCATGGTCTCAAAGAATATCTGTCTTGTTTGAGTGTTGGAGGGGATCTGATAGTGCAAAGTTAGAATTTCTGGAATGGTTTGCTGGCTTATAGCAACAAAAGTGCAACCATTTTGAAACGGTTCTGTCCTGACCCAGGACGTGCTTCCCTGCATCCATGCAAAGAAGCAAAGAAATAAAGCAGGCAGAAGAACAGTATTTATAAAGAACTTCTGTTACTGATGCACAGGTTGAGTGGAAATAGATAGGCCAGAGGCTATGACTGAGAAGTGTATTGTCTAAGAAACCATGAATCTGGTCTCATAGCAATCCCCGAACAAAATTTATAAAACAGGAAAAAATGTAAGTGACAATCCACAACTGAGTCGTAAACATAGGTTTTTTTTTTTTTTTTTTTTTTTTTTTTTTAATAAATAGCTTCTGACTTTC
>CAUYQU010052629.1:0-53636 GCA_963574635.1 Cheracebus regulus
GTAAATCACTCCCCAGCAATTGCATAGCATTTCACAGGTTTAAATAAAATATTGGTTGGCTGCTTATTTGTTATTTTCATCCCCTATTCCTTCCTGTCTCCATTGTTAAACACAATTATTGGCATAAAAGAGGTTTGTAATCCCCATTTTAAACTGTATTCTAGCCTGGGAAATAAAACAAGAATCCCATGCTGTCTCCCTCTTTCTCTTCCTCTTTCTTTCTCTCTTTCATTCTTTTTTTTCTTTCTTTTGCTGTTTGTTTCTTTCTCCTTTTCTCTCTTTTTCTAAAATCTCTTCCTCTTTCTCTTTTATTCTTTTTTTCTTTCTTTTGCTATTTCTTTCTTTCTCCTTTTCTCTTTTTCTAAAATCTCTTTCTCTTTCTCTCTTTCATTCTTTTTATTCTAAAAATAAAAAGATTGAATCCATACATTTAGTCATTTCTGTTTTTCAAATTCTGACTAGCACAGCAGTAAGGAAGAGAGATGTAATATTTCTAGTGGATGTTTTTGGGACTCTCTAACTCACCCAATTTGAGGTAATATCAATAAGACCTCCAAACAGGATAATCAGATGCCAGACTAGCATTTGTGAGAGATTGCTTATGAATGCCAGAACTCTTAACCTTTTTTTTTCCTGGTGCAGCTGAAGTCACCAGCAAATGTTAAGGTGCACACCACCAAAGATGTCTATATGTAGAGTAACCAGCAATCTCCAACTTAACTATTGATGAGAGTCAACTTTTTTTTTTTTGAGATGGAGTTTCATTCTGTTGCCCAAGCTGGAGTGCAGTGATGCGACCTTGGCTTATTGCAACCTCCACCTCCCGTGCTGAAGCAATTCTCCTGCCTTGGCCTCCTGAACAGCTGGGATTACAGGGGGGTGCCACCATACCTGGGTAATATTTTTGTATCATAGTAGAGAAGGGATTTCACCAGGTGCCCAGGGTGGTTTCGAACTCCTAAACTCAGGCAATCCACCCGAGTTGGCCTCCCAAAGTGCTGGGATTAAAGGCATGAGCCACCACGCCCGGCTAACACCTTTTTAAATAGTGAAGCAAAAGGTTAAAGAACTGCAGCTCTAAAACAGAATGACTTTATCAAAGTATTTACAGTGACAGGGGCCTAGGACTAGGAAAACAGAAAAGAGACAGCTAAGAAAACCAAGGTATGAGAACGGAAAGTCTAAAAAGAAATATTCCACAATGAAAGAAGAAAAAAATTAAATCAACAGTTGTTAATCCCACGTGATAAATGAGAAACTAGTGTATGCATAGGCTTACAAGATCCATGGACTGCTTGCTAAGTTGAACATATAAACAACTATATTTTTAATTATCCTGCATTCATGTCTAAAGAAGATTTTATTTTTGACAGCCTCATTTGAAAAAAAAAATTAAATCTTGTTCCAGAGGCATTTGTTCTTCGCTGGAACTCCCACAAGGAACCCAGTCTCCAAAGTGATTTAACAGAAATTGCTCACTTGACATCCATTCTGTGCTAAATTTAATTTCTATGCATACTTCCCCTCTCTTATCTGTTTATATGGATTTAGTTAAAAAGAAAAACTTGATCACTCATTCACCATATTTCTTCTTTGGTCACACAAGAACTTTCTGTATTCCAAGTTTCAAAGTCTGGGAAATAGGGCTACATCACTGCAGAAAACAGTGGCAATTTGTTCTAAATACAAAATAGCTTATTTTCCTTTGGCAACTCTCCAGGGGTTTGGGTGGAGGGAAAGGATACTCCTCTAGAGAGATCAGGCTCTGAACCCGGACTACTGTCAAAACTTAGCCATCAATGGGAGAGAATATTTTTTAATTATCTTTCACATCAATTTGGAAACTGATTAAAGATTCTTGCCTTATTAACAGTTTTTCTACTATTTGGCCTTTTGTTGGTGTTCATCCCTATTCTGGCAGCCCCCATTGGCTGATTTAATGGTACCAAGGGGCTGAGAAGTGTTGCTGTCCAAAAGAAAAAGCATTCTCTCACAGGGACTGGGAAGGCAATCTGCAATCCCAACAGTAGCTACTTGTTAATTTTCTATTTGAAACACAGTGATGTCAATAGTATTGTACCCTGCCAGCCACCATGGGGTAAAGTACATTTTGAAATCAAAACAAACTTCCTACGTGCTGGCAAGTGAGATCTGAGACACAGTAATAACGCTCTATAAGACACTGACCTAGTTTTATATACAAAATACAAGAATTAAATCTACTCTTGTACAAAAGTTTAGGTCTAACTCTCACAGTTCTATTCCTACCCAGAGCCCAGTATAATTGTTTCATTATATCAAATTATTGTCCAGGATGGAAGAGGGAAATGAGGAGATACTGTTACTCATCTGTAATAAAATGGTGATCTTTCATAGCACAAAACAGCACATTTAAAGAGTGCTTTGTAATATAGCTGTTCATCTAGAAGCATAAAATGAATAGCAAAGCACCTTTTAAAAATGGCCTTACTAATAAGATGTGATTTGTTTAATAGCTCATTTTAAGGGGATATATTCATGTAGAAGGAAAGACATTTTATTAAATGGAACAGGAACAATCTGGCCAAGAATTAATGCATCCCTGGAAGGTGAATATTCATAATTTGTAGTGAATATGAGTAACCTGAAATAGAGAGCTAAATGATTAAAAGTGGTAACCATGCTTACTACTGGCAGATGGCAAATGGTTTGGCATTGCTGGACATCTGCCAGTCCAGTCAAGCCAGCCAGGAATTATTTTTAAAGTCCCATTTTAGAACAATTTTCCCAAAATCAAAATGCAGTTTGTTTTTTGGTGAGGAGGAAATAAAATGTATGGTAGAAAAAGGGTAACAAAGAGGAACTGTTTGCCAATGTGTATGTGTTATTGTTAATAACTGAGGCATTTACAGGTCATTTGCGACCTCTGGAAAAATGAAATACACAGAATTAAAAATATGCCATAGTCCCTGATGATAATAGAGAATCAATGTTTTGGTATGTCTTTTTATTTCTAAATTACTTAACTGTTCTGAGCTCTCTTTCATTATACGGTATCACTTTTTTTTTTTTCTAACCACAAAGTGCCCAACTGAAGAGTCATTTTTGAGAGTAACTTTTGGAGGCAGCCTAGCATAACACAACACCTGGCACCAATCCTGGGCATGTTCTCCTCTGATAAGGCAGAAATGTTCTCAGTTTTATAGTAAGGCACTTACAGATTAGCACTTTTAGGCAGGTAAAAGTGAACATGCCTTAAGAACTACTTTATTTTTTAAAACTCTTCTGAAAAGGGAAAGGTGTTTGATAGATTAACAACAATTACAGTTATCTCATCTTTATTAAGTAAAAGACTGGGTTCAAGTTATATCTGGGTTGCAACATTACACTGTGTGACTTGATTCTATTTATATTTGTCTAAGTCTTAGTTTGACTCTCTTCTAGAAAAGCCAAGGAAAAGATTAAATGAGAGAGGAATCAGAGCTCTAGTATTTATTTTATATGATTCCAGCCTCAGCTCAATATTATTACAGTTTTCTAAGGACTCCTACAAAAGCTGCAAGTTCAAGTGCTATATTTTCATTTCATTAATAGCTCAGGAGAACAGCCCTGAAAAATCTATACAGTTCCATGGATTTCGGAAAAGAAGGAAGAGGCAGGCTAAGGGGAACATGTTTCATTTTGTTACCATTGCCAATCAAAATTTTAGTTGTTCATCAGGCAGGCTGTGTGGCTCTCTTGCCTAAGTACATTCCAACGGCAAGAACATATTGACCACTATCCCTAGTAAAGAAGCCAGCAGCGTATGGAGGTTAAGTCTTCCAAACTTGGCTACATTTCCTTTCAGATACTGCAGAATGAAAGTCCTAAAACATCTTTCAGGATCACCAACAACTGTTATCTCACAGAACAAAAGGCATAGGAAGGATACTTTGACATGGTGGAAAATAAGACCCAACATATATTCTGTATTTTCTTCTAAAAACACCAATATTTCTTGAACATTGCAAACCAGCAAACCCGTGTTCCCTCATTCATCTGACCCAATATATGCTAGCAGGAAATTCCAGCTGTTTTCAAGGAAGTTCTAAGGGCTATCACCAAATTGTTTCTTTAAGAAAAATCCTTTTCCATTATAAAAATAGCAGTCTTGAAAAGTCAATCAGTTCTATCTAATTGTGTTATATTTACAAATGTTTTAACTGCAAAGATGGAATTTCTAATCAAAAAAAGAAACTTATTTAGAAAAGACTGATTTTTTTCACAGCTTAGTTGAATTCAAGCTGTTCTGTAAAGGAATAGTTGTGAATCAGGCTGGAATAAAGTGAATCAAGATAGAAAAACCCTACAAACATTACAATTCTAAAGAAAAACATCCTATTTGGTTGCACCAATGGTCCAGATGCCAAAGAGTTCACTTTTAACAATGACACTAACAGATGGCTCAGGGAAAACTATGATGGCATGGAAAACCATGACAGTAACCAATATTATAGAAACATACACCTAACATCTCCTTTCTAAAGCCCAATAGTAATATGTTATCAAAGAACTGATCTAAACTTGATTCTATTTCTATTTTTTATTAGGGTAATAAGTCTCTCACATATTATATTAAGACTGTCTTTTAAAAATTTTGAAAATTCCTCTTATAAAATTTAAAGGGAATAGACTCCCTCATTTTAGTTATTATGATTTTTGATGAAGAAATCTAAGTGTACCCTTTCCTAATTTCCAGGTTTCTTCCTTGTCTTAGTTTAGCCATTATACTTCCATATTAGAAAGCCGGTATCTTTCTCACTTAATTTTAGATCTTAAAGGGTCAGCTTTGCTCTAGTTACTTCAAGATAAAAGTATTAGAAAATAAAGCATTCTATGAAACACAGAGTTTCTGTAATGGCATAAAATCCCCTATCAACCTCAGTTTTTAGGGAAGCTTTAAAAAGATAGGCTATGGATTATAATTTTTAAAAATCAATAATCTTGGATTGATGCACTAGTGCAGGCAGAAAGTTTTAAAAGGCACAGGATTTCCCATGCAAACCTCTTGCTTGGGGTTCTCCATTAAAGGATGAGAAGCACTCAGATAAAATATAATGCGCAAGGGGAAATACATGATCTCAAAGTTACTAGGCTCTTCATCATATAGGGCCTACTAGAATAAAGTTGGTATCTTCAATAGTACTCCAAAACAGAATGACTTCTAAGAGATCATGGAAGGCTAAGGAATTGGATGTTCAGTTATCTTTATTCACTCAGAGGTAATGACAGATTGATCTGTCCCAGCTGAAGCTTTGGGCTATTTTGACAAGACATTTGGGCATTCACCAACATTGCCACCAAAAAAAGAGGGATAACCATTGCAGATACTCCCTCACAGAAAACACAACCATTAAAAATGACACTGTATTTTAGCTGCCACCAGTGACATACCAGGAAAGTGACTATAAATTAATAAGAAGGTTGCATCACATTCTCCAAGTGTACTCTCAGGCCTATATCTACCTTATCCATGCTGAAGCTGCAAGTTCACTTTCAACCCAGAATAAGTGACAACTATAATGATTAAAAGATACTGTAAAAAAGATTCAGATGTAGTTATTTCTCCTGAAAGCCCTTTTAAACATACTGAAAACATGATAAAAACCAATTATGGCAAACTCCTAGAGAGAACCATGCAGAGGAGTAACTGCTCATGTCTAAGATGTTCACATTAGCTTCAGCCCATGATAACCCCCTGCTATGAGTTTACCTCAACTCCCATCTCAAACACACACAAGTTAGCATTTAATTATATGCTGCTTATAGGAGCTTAGAAAATATCTTTTGTCTTCTACCTAGACTATGAGTCCTCCAGAGCAGCACTCAGGACTCCTACTTCTCTTATCCTATCCCCATTACCTAGCACACAGTCAATGCCTAATAAGTGCTTGTCAGTTGATTTGTAATTATCTTTAGGAGTCCTCTGTCAGTGTCGGAACTATACCCCTTCAAATGAACTCCCATTTCCACCAAAAATTTCAAATCAGAAAACATGATTTTCGGGGTATATAAGACTGTTAAGAAACATTAGCAAAATTACCCATTACTTATAAGTCATCCTAGATTGATAATCAAAGAAAATTCAAAACAAATCCTAGATTTTCAAGATCAAGTAATCAACAAAGTTTGAAACAAACCCTAAATCTAAATTTTTAACATATTTCCCTGTTATCTCATTAAAAGTGCAAAGGGTGAGGAAGGGAAGAGAGTCAGAGAGAGGAGCCAAAATGTACTTTACTGAAAACAGTAAAACTGACGTTAAAACATGAATAATTTTTAATTATTGTTTATTCCTAATGACTGTTGGGCCTGTCCTAGCATCTTAACTCCTCTGTACTCAGAGCTCTATCAAAACCTTCACTTAGCAAGAAAGATGTGTCCATTTTGCAAACTGGAGGTGCCAAGCTCAAACCTATGTTTGAGCTCCAGCTTTTCCATATCCAAACTAAAAAATCCTACAGAGAAGTAGAATACAGCTCTCTATACAATTTCCAAAAAACATTTCTCCATCGAGCACCACCAATTGAAAAAAATAACATAAAGCACTAACCAGCACTAGCCTCAAGCTAATGTTTAAAAATCGATTTTTTTCTATTCCATTCAACTATTACTAAACACTGTTGACTACAATTTTAAATGAATGAGATTTTATTATCAAAAATTATAAGGCCAGTTAATAGCTACAAAATGATATGATAAAATTAACAGGAATTTGCCTGAGTAAATTAATCTACATAAGAAAGCTTTATCTGGATGAAATTTAAAATTTTATGATCTCAAGAATATTTAAAAATCAATTACTAATATAGTTCCTTCTAAGCACAGCAAATCAGAATGTGCTAAACAAAACTATTTTCAAAATATCTAATAAAATGCCCAATAGAGTAGGAACAAGTTTCAGTATACCATATTTGAAACTCATTAAAATAGTTACACATTACTTTCTTTTTAATAACCTCTTCTCTCTAATTGCTTCACAGCTTTCAAATGAGTCAAACTCAGAACTCACATATATGTAACTCATATACCTTTGTGGAAAAAAAGATGTGTATGTATTTCTTTCATACACACACACACACACACACACACACACACACACTTAAATTGTAGTAACAGAAAAGTGGCTCCAGGTGAACACCTGTAAGTGCCCACTGGCCATTTCGATAATAAGCTCTATAGCTAGCAGCAGGTATGGAAATTTAGAACATCCTAAGATATTTTCCTAAAACTCTTAATTCTAAACTAAGAGAGACATTAGCTTTCCAAAAAGGATAGGTCTTCCTAAGGCTCTGTCCAAGATCACTGTTCCAGCAGATCATGGAAACTTCCATGAAAGATTCCATTTCTGTAAATAATTCTACAGGCTTTAAATGATGTCAAATTAAATAGCTGTGAGAAGAAACAAAAAATCATAAGGAAAATAGGATTAACACAAATGTAGATGAAAATCATAGAAAAGAGTATATCTCGAAAAGCAATCTGAAAATAAGATGCTATGTCAAATTATAGAGCTATTTAGACAGAACAGGTTAACAACACATCAAGGGCCAGATACTTGCATAAATTCCAAAAATTCTGAGGAAATGTTTTCATAAGAAAAAAGATCTGTCACAGCTTCCATGCTAATTATAGTAAACTTTAAGTCACAATTGCGTTTCTTGGTCTGCTGCACCAATTCAAATACAGAAAAAAATGTACTTTCATCTGTAAAACCATTGCACTCAAGAGGCATTTTCTCATGGTGCAACTTTAGCAAAAGAGGTCCCATTATAAAGCACAATCACCACATATTTCCTAAGTGGGTCATATTACCTAGAATATTCTACGGGGACAAACTGTTCTCTCTGAAGCAGGAGTGGAGAACAAAACTATTTTCCTTGGAAAGGGAATATATTTGCAGGTTAGCAAATGTCTCACTATGTGACTTCCTAAGATATTTTCTATCTTGACATGGCAGGTTTTACCAGCAAAAACAAAAACAAAAAAACTCAGCTATTTATTTGACTTGGCAGTCAACTTTTTTCTCTTAATCTAATGAAAGGTGCAGAGCCCGCTACAGAAATGTTCATTACTAATTCAGCTTAAGTATTAAGTGCAAGGCACTGTGTCAGATACAAGCAAGTTACAGTTTCTTCCTCATGGAATATATATGCTCTAGCAAGAACATAAATGATCTGGAAAGGGAGGAAATAACAGTATAAAGTAGTGTGGGTTAAAATTCGTACAAGTGACACAAACAGTGAATCTGAGATAGGAATTTAAAGAGCTCAGTTGGGATAATTAGGTAACACTTTGTGAAAAATTATGTATCTTAGCTGTCCACCTTGAAGGTAGTGTGAAAAACTCTGGTGTGTGAATCAGAAAACCTAGGTTTTCATCCTGACTTTGTCATTAACAAGACTGGTAGAGTATATTACTTGGAGGGACTCAGATTTTCAAATACTCTATTAGATGATCTTCTAAGGTATCTCTCACCTTTATTATCTATGTAAATATATGAATACAATACACCTATTCCTTTTTTAAAATCTTATTTTACAGTACTGTAAACTATGTGGCTCATATCTTTTTTTAAGTTCACAAATTAATGCATTCTTTTTTTAAGTTCACAAATTAATGCATTCTTACTACAAAAACTATAACAATAAAATCAACATGATCGTTTCCCTTGAATCTCACTCCTTTCCTCAGAAGTAACAAAGTGTATCAGTTTGACATCTCTTTTGAGGTATACCTTTTCTGATGCATTTACATACATATACATGTACATACAGAAATACAATCGTCTCTCAGTATCGATGGGGGATACCAAAATCTCCAAATGCTCAAGTCCCTGATATAAAATGGTACAGTATTTGCATATAACCTATGTACATACTCCTCTATACCTTAAATCATCTCCAGATTACTTATAATACTTACTACAATATGAACAGCATGTAAATAGTTGTTGTATTGTTTGGGGAACGAGGACGGGGGGAGGGGGAATGGGTAGGGAAAGTCTGTATATGTTAGCATAGATGCAATTTTTCCCCACAATATTTTCAATCCATGGTCATTTGAATCCATGGATGTGGAACCCAGAGATACAAGAGCCAACCATATGTGATTTTGCTTTGCTATTTTTTAACATAAATGAGATACTGAAATGCTATTTTGCAATTTGCTTGTTTTCACTTAATATGTCTTGGAAATATCTCCACATATACATATATGCATCTACGTCATTCTTTTTACTTGCTACATGGTATGGATGTATCATTTAGTCATTCCCCTGTTAAGAGAAATTCAGGTTACTTTCTAATTTTTTGTTATTATAAACACCTTTGTTATTCTTGTTCACGCCTCTCTGTACATGAGTTGAAGTTCAAAGGCAGGGGTCAATCTGAGCTAAAGTTATCCAGGTAGAAAATATAAGAGAAGATGAAAAAGCCCCAAACCAGGCATCCACATTTTCAGCAAAGGGAGAAATGAAGAGTCACAACAGTATACCAAAAATATCTTTAGACTAGGAGATGAGAGATGTGGGTCCTAGCCGTTGGTTCAAAAACTAGATCTAAGAGTAAAAAAGTGGGATTGGGTACTTGAAGTCACAGAAATTTTTAGTCTAGAAGAAATCTTAAAGATCATTCAATTCTATCGCTTAATGTTAGGAGAACTCCAGTCCTGTCTGTAAACTAGAATATGATTTGATGACCCCTAGCTTTGGCTTTTGCCTCACACTCTCTTGGAGGGGTTAAAAAAATGATTTGAATAGTCATTATGATAAACGCTAAAGGGGGACAATGAGAAGTGAAAATGGCCAATCCACAGAAGGGTGCAATTAAAACACAGCATAAATATCTAGTGGACTCAGTCAGCACAGCTCTGATTTCCAACAACACTTAGCAACTCTGAAAGCAAAAAAATAAAAATAAACAGTAGACATGTCCTAGAATTAGGAATGGAACTTGGCAGATTATCAAAGCAGCGAGGACATTATTTAAAAGCTACTTTTATTGTCTAAATGGTAAGGAAGAAAGATTCCAACATACTGACCTACAGCTACTTTCTCTTCAGACTGTTTATAGACAAACATTTTAGATGAGCTAAGCTGTGCTCCTTGTTTTCTGTAAGAGCAGTGTGCTCTTTCCTCCTGATACATGGCTCACTCCATCCAGTGATTACTGGAGCCTATTAAAGTGACTGATTAGATACAACAATACAATACAGTTTCAACTACGAAACCAGATTTCTGAAGCCTGAGCAAATATAAACCTGTTCATGAGCATTTAAATTTTCAGAATTTGCATCTGTGTCTATCTATATGAGCTTGTGTGTGCTTGTGTGTGTACACACAGCTTTGAGGAATGTGTTTATAGTATACACACAAATATATGTTTCTTAGGGCAAATTCTAGTCATATAAGTATTTATTACTTATCAAAGTACTTCATTAAAACCTTATCATTATAGCTACAGTACCATGTATTATAATAATCTTTAGATATTTACAAAGTACCAAATTTTAAATGCAGTGAAATTCTAAGCTGGTTTTTTCTGCCGGTTGTGTATGTGTGTTTGCGTGTGTGTGTGTGCGTGTGTGTCTCTCTCAAGTGTTACATATGTATATAGGTATTTACATATACCTGTATCAAGGAAAATGCTTCAGAAACAACAGAGTAACAACTAAGTTTCTAATATGCCAATAACTACCGAACTTAAAAATTCACAAAACTGCAAAACTTTACATGTAGGCAGGGATTTCAAAGATGATCTAGATTTCCTCCTTTAAAAGCCAAGAAAAGCAAGACCCCAAGAAGTTGTATGACTTACACAACATTCACAGCCTATCAGTAGTAGAGATGAAAGGAAAAATTATGTCTTCTGACTTCTGGTACGATACTCATGTCAATGCATTACATATCACCCAAGAAGCCATCTGTATTGGATTCTGGGCATCATTTTTGACAGTTTGACTACAAAATCATGTTTAGTATCTAAACCTGTCTTTCTCCACCGGCTTTTTCCAAAATAACAACAGAACAAGGAAGACATTTACTTATGAGTTAAATTCCAACTTTTCTTGATTTAGAAAATGTGAGTATAAGCAATATGTCATGTGTTTGTCATAGTGCTGATTAATTATTTTCCAAACAAATTCTTCTTGAAGAACTGTTTAGCTAGTAATCAGATTAGGAAATTCTGTTGTCATTACTGAATCCTAGTTTAGACCTCAAGTTTTTCACTAGCAACATTTATGGGGCTTTCACAGTCATGGGATTGACATTATTTACTAGAGTAAGTAGAAAAAGATAGGCAAGCACAATTATCTTCTTCCTCATAATAGCTCAAATATATCACAACAATCTGAATCTCTTCACTTTTAGGGTATAAATGTAAGATACTAGCAGTCTTCCATCTAATAAAAAGATTTCTTACTGATACTCTTCTTGGCATGCTTTAATTGCCAAAATTTGTACCAGAATAGAAATTATCTTTAAATGAATAATATCCTAGTTTAAGAAAAGGTATTTGAATTTTGCTTACTATTAAACTTTCAATATTTATCACAGCAGTAACAATGGACAAATTTCTTTACAATGTGCAGCAAAAGAATCTGGCAAAAATAACATATTGCCTTAAAAAGTCTAGTAGTATTCTCCTGTGTAATTATTACAAGCATCAGTACTAAAGGTATAGTCAGTTTATGAATCAAACACATTCCTCAAAGCTGCATATAAAATAAGTCTGTATATACTGCATTATCTAAAATATCTCAGGAAAATCTATTCATTAAACTCTTCCTGTTGTTTTTTTTTTAAATTACAAATTCATAGTTTGAGAAGAACTGTTTTCTTAAACAAGTTACAGATTCACTAAGTTAGACACTCTGCAATCATTTGCATAAAAAGCTACCACACTTTTGCTAGAATATACCATGTCAATTATTCAAGGCCTGACTTATTTGTTTATTTCTATACATAATTTTAGAAGCTGAGTTTCAGGTTATAATACTTCTGATTATTTTTTAAGACTTAAGGATCTCATCTTTTCCCACACATCAGTTGTAGAATTGCTTTAAACCTTAGTAACTGGATAGCTGAAGAACTAAGAACACTTGGTTCCTACAATTCACTCCTTGTCTCTGAATCAGCCTTTGTCACCTTGCTGTATATGTAACCTAGGTCAGGGAGTAGAAAGCTTAGTCTTAATGAGCTATTTCCGAAAAAGGTCAGTATAGAAACTGTGAATCTATCTAGACACAACTGCAATGACTTCATTGTACAGACTGCATTTTTAGATGTGTAATTTTATCCTGACTACATTTCCTCTATTTTATCTCTGAAACCTGCACATTACTTCACCTTTATCTCATATAACATTCAATTCTAACTCTGACAGGTACCTATCTCTGCCCTCTGACAACTATTTTTAGTTGGTCTATAGTTTTCAGTATTTCTATCCCTATAGAAATATGGTGAAAATATTCATTTACTTGCATACAAAAAGAAATATGTGAATTATGTTTCTCTGACAAATGATACTATTCTTTATACTGTTTGATGTTAATTTACATATTTATCTTATTCCTAAGAAAATTCAAGTAAATTAGCGTCCCCTGCTTTCTTAGAATTTCGTAAGAAAATTCAATTAAATGAGTGGCCCCTACTTTCCAAAACATAGTCACTTTTCAAGTGTTCTACACTAACCCTCTATAATTCAGCCCTGTAACTGGACTCCTACCGTCTAAAAAAGTACGAAGAATGTAATTATCTTCTTCAGGACTTTTGCAATAATTAAAAGCATGGGTGTCAGTTTTCTACCTTTAGGCTAAAAAAGGGAAGTAACCACAATTTTTATTTGCCTAATCAGAAAACTGGATCAGTAGCTACTTCCTGATCACTGGACAATGTTGTTTCTCTTTTCCTCCACAACTATACTTCTTAATTTTGTTGTTCAAGGTATAACAAACATAATCAGGTTATACTGTTACATCTTAAATGAAATTGATAAAACTAGTAAATTCTTTCAGTATCTGGTCTTAATTTTGTTAGATTTCACTGTTAATTAAAAGTCCTTAAAACCTATACCTTCCCTTTTGTTTCTAGTCCAGAGGTTTTGTTTGTTCTGGTTTTTTTTGCTACATCTATTATGCCATGAATTCCCAGGGAATAGGTTCCAGCAGCTCAGGTATCTTTCCACTGGTTCTTACAAAGTACGTTTCTCTGGGTGGAGCAGGCTGGTGCTTCAGCTGAACCCAGATGCCTTTCTCTTTGGCTTATTTTTCTGATCATTTTCCTTCATACATTTCACGAAGCTACCTCAGCTCTTGGGAGTGCTTAGAAAATGTGCTCAATACACATGTTAATTCTCTTTGCAAGAATCTTGCCTTTTGCAGTGGTTCACATCTGTAATCCCAGCACTTTGGGAAGCTGAGGCGGGGGGATCACCCAAGGTCAAGAGTTTGAGACCAGTCTGGCCTACATGGCGAAACCCCATCACTAATAAAAAGACAGAAAATTCGCTGGGCACGGTGGTGGGTTCCTATAATCTCAGCTACTCAGGAGGCTGAGGCAGGAGAATCACTTGAACCTGGAAGGCAGACATTGCAGTGAGCTTAGATCACACCATTGCACTCCAGTCTGGGTGACAGAGTAAGACTCCATCTCAAAAAAAAAATATTGCCTTTAACTTGTTCGTGTACAACAATGCTAATATCACATTTGCAGTCTTCCAGTTTTGCCATGGTAACATTTGGGGACATTTCTTTTAGAACAGTACCCATTCCTTTGATGTCTATAGTATCGCCCTTGTAGAACCCCGTGACTGTGGCCAAAGGAACAATTCCATGTTTTCTAAAAAACCCAAAGAACATGTATCAGGAGCCTCTCCTCTTTATGTTTATTATTTTGGCAAATTACTGGAAGATGGCAGTTCCAGCTGAAAGGAAGGTATATTCTTTTCTTATGCTAAATAGAGCTCAATCTTTCTTCATTATTACTCATACCACATTACATACTAGCACCACATAACTGTAAAGTGTTGAGCCATCTGTGCAGTGCCATCAGCTGATGATGACATTATCAGGTTTTAAGTGCCAAACTGCAAAATCAGTGGACTTTTAAGACCTTTTCCCCATTCAGTGGTATCTGGTATGATAAATGGATGACTACAAAGTTGGTGAGCAACCCTAGATGGACAGTAACTGTGAAGTGGTATTTTATAGTTTTGATTCACATTTCCCTAATGACTACTGATAGTAAGGATTTCACATGCATCTTGGCCATTTCTTCTTTCTTCTTCTTCTTTTTTTTTTTTTTTTGAGACAGTCTCACTCTATCACCCAGACTGGAATGTAGTGGCATGGTCTCAGCTCACTGCAACCTCTGCCCCCTAGGTTCAAGCAATTCTCCTGCCTCAGCCTCCCAGGTAGCTGGGATTACAAGCACCTGCCACCATGTCCAGCTAATTTTTGTATTTTCAGTAGAAATGGGGTTTCACCATCTTGGCCAGGCTGGTCTTGAACTCCTAACCTCATGATCCACCCGCCTCAGATTCCCAAAGTGCTGGAATTACAGGTGTGAGTCAATACACCTGGCCAGTTTTGGGCTTTTCCACATCTTATTTGGAGAAATGTTTTTCCCTATTCTTTGCCCTTTTTGGATGAATCATTTGTCTTTTTATTTCATTGAAAGCATTATTTGTTTTGCAAATATATTCTTTCATCCTATAAATTATCATTTCACTTTCTAGATGGTACCCTTTGAAGGACAAATGTATTTCATTTTGATAAATTCTAATGTACCTATTTTTTTCTTTTGTTGTGTTTTTGGTGTCATATGTAAGAAACCATTGCCTAATGCAACATCACAAAGATTTACACTTATGTTTTATTCCAAGAATTTTATTGTTTTAGCTCTTAAATTCAGGTCTATGATCCATTTTGAATTTTGTGTATGGTGTGAGGTAGGGATCCAACCTCATTATTTTGTATGGAGGTATCCAGTTGTGTCAGCTCTATTTGTCGAAAAGACATTGAATTGCCTTGTGATCCTTGTTAAAAATTAGTTGACCATAAATGTGAGGAATTCTTTCTACACACTCAACTCTATTCCACTCATCAGTAAGTCTATTCTTTGGTCGGTGCCATACTGCTTTGATTACTCTAGCTTTATAGTGAGATTTGAAATCAGGAAATGCAAGCTCTCCAACTTCATGCTTTTCAATATTGTTTTGGTTATTCTGGGTACCTTGAATTATAGGATCAGTTTGTCAATTTCAGCAAAAAAAGGAAACTGGAACTTCCATAGGCATTGCACTGAATCTGTAAATCAATCTGCCATCTTAACAATAGTAAGTCTTCCAATCCATGAGCATGAGATTTCTTTTCATCTATTTAGGTCTTCCTTATTTCAAAAGTATTTTGCATTAATAGTTTTCAGTGTACAAATCTTTCATCTTCTTGGTTAAATTTATTCCTAGGTATTTCATTCTTTTGGATGCTATTGTACATGTAATTATTTTCATCTTACTTTGCCCAATCCATCAGAAGATTCACTATCTATGGCAGATACAGCCTTATGAAATATATTTCTGAAATAATAAAACTTGAAAGTTAAAATTACACGTTGGTCCAATGGGCTGCAGAATGGATGCTGTGTTAGCATAGATGAAAATAACATTAATATCCTTGTATATCTCCATCAGAGCTCCTGGGTAACCAGGTGTATTGCCAATGGTCAATAATTTTTTAAAAAAATTTTTCTGAGGTTTCAGCAGGTTTAAAATAGTAAACTATGCTCTAAACGATATGCTGTCATTCAGGCTTTATTGTTTCATTTACAGAGCACAGGCAGAGGAGATTTAGCATCATTCTTAAGGGCCTAGAATTTTCAGAATGGTAAATGAGCACTGGCTTCAACTTAAAGTCACCAGCTGCATTAGCCCATCAGCCCCTATTAAGACAGTCAGCCCAGCCTTTGAAGCTTTGAAGCCAGGCATTAACTTCTTTTCTCTATGACTTCTGCTCTAGCTATGAAAGTCTTGGATGGCATCTTCTTCCAATCGATGGTGGTTTCATCTACTCTGAAAATCCATTCCACCTTCACTGATTATTTTAGCTAGATCACAGTAATTTGCTACAGCTTCTACCTTAGCACCTGCTGCTTCACTTTATATTTTTGTTAGGAGATGACTTCTTTTCTTAAACCTCATGAACCAAACTCTGCTAGCTTCCAACTTTTCTTCTGCTGCTTTCTCACCTTTCTTAGCTGTCAGAATTGAATAGAGTTAGGGCCTTGTTCTGGATTAGGCTTTGGCTTAACGGAATGTTCTGGCTGGTTTCTATCCGGACTACTAGAAGTTTCTCCATATCACCCATAAGGTTGTTTCACTTTCATACTTGTATGTTCACTAGAGTGGCACTTTTAATTCCCTTCAAGAACTTTTCCTTTGCCTTCACAACTTGACTATTTGGCACAAGAGATCCAGCTTTCAGTTCATCCTGGTTTTTGACATGCCTTCCTCACGAAGCTTAACCATTTCTAGCTTTAAATTTAAAGTGAAATACATGTGACTCTTCATTTCACTTGAACACTTGGTGGCCACTGTAGGGTTATGAATTGGCCTAATTTCAGTATTGGTGTGTCTCAGGGAATAGGGAGGCCCCACAAGAGGGAGAGAGATTGGGCAACAGCAGGTCAGTGGAGCCATCAGAACACACACAACATTTATTAAGTCTGCATCTTATATGGGCATGATTTGTGATATCCTAAAACAATTACAATAATAACATCAAAGATTACAGATGCACAGATCACCATAACATATAAAATAATAAAGTTTAAAATATTGCAAGAATTATCAAAATACAACACAGAAACATGAAGTGAACATATGCTGTTGGAAATATGATGACTGACTTGCTTGACACAGAGTTGCCACAAACCTTCAATTGCTAAAAAATGCAGTATCTGCAAAGTTCAATAAACAAAGTATACCTGTACATAAGATGATGATATCTGCGAACAGAAATGGTTTTCCTCCTTTCCTTCCAATCTGGATGCCTTTTATTTCTTTTTCTTATCTAATTGCCTAGATAGAACCTCTAGTACAATGCTGAGTATTAAGTCATGAAAGCCGACATCCTTATTTCTGATCTTAGGGGGAAAAGCATTCAGTTTTTCACTATTACAAGTGCTATAAGCTATGGATTTGTCAAAAATGCTGTTTATCAGGTTAAGAAAGTTACTCTAAGGTATTTTATATTGACATACTAATATTCTTTGAATCTCAGTTAAAACCAAGGCTAAAAAGGGATTTTGACTAAACTTTCTAGAATTACAGGACCCAATCTAAAACTGTAGACTTTTAATCCAGCTGAATGTATAGGTTAATTTCAAACCTACAATAAAAGTTTGATTTCCCTAACCGTGCAACTTGGCTTTAATCCAAGCAAATATCCTTTAAGTATTATCAGTGAAGAGTTTTAAAGAAAGTTCTGCCAAACCAATGTTGTTTCCTCCTAATAAGTGTACATTTTTTTTCTAGAATGTGCACACTGTGTAAAAAAAAGTATCTTCTTTTAAACAAATATCTTAAAAGCACACAAAATGGGCAGTGAAAACCATTTCAGATATGCTCTTCCTGCCAAGGAAACCTAAATTAGTCAGATGATGTACCAAGAGAACACTGCCTAGCCCACAGTCATACAGAGTTACTCTTACGTTTTGTTCTAATACAAGGCAGATCAAAATCATCACTCTGTCAAAATATCCACGTAAAATGGGGACATGATAGGCAGTACAGAAAAAAACAAAAAATGTTACATTCATTATGGTATCCAAACAACTGGAATAAACAGAATGAATACATCAAAAATTCTAACATGAAGAATTTGAAATTTCTTATGGTATTCTTGTCTACAAGTATAAATAAATCTTTTCCTTGTAAAAATGCTTACCATTTTCAAGTCATGGGATGAGAAATGAATAAAGATCTCACAAGGAAAGCATAATAAACTCCATCAGATAAACTGTTCTCCTTCACAAAGTTACCTATCCTTATCTTAGTGTACTGTATGATATCCTAAAGGACTGAAAGAGTCCATACACTTCTAAAAAAAATAGGATAAACTCTGGCATGGTAAAAATCCTTTAAGATGTTCTCACTGATCAAGTTTTCTCATGTAATTTATGTACATTTAAAAAATTCATTAAATTTTCTATTTGCCTATTATAAAATTCTTTTATGTCTACTGAACTCTCTCAAGAGTATACCTTCATCATTTTTCACTGGTCATTATAATGTAATAATACATTGATTATAAATCTACTATCACATATCATTTTTCAATGAATTTTTACTAAATGGGTGCTATGTGCTAGGGTAAATAAGACAAAGTCCCTGCCTTCCTGAAACTTGTATTTTAGTGAAAGAAGTCAGCATAAATGAATAAATAATTCTGACAGACATAAATGTTAAGGTGACATAAAAAGTAACATGATAGAGTATGACCAGGAGGTGATTATCATTCTCTAAGCAGATGACCTGAGAGTTGAGAACTAAATAATGATAAAGACCTATAGCAAGGGCTTTCCAAACAAAAGGAACACAAGTGCAAAAGACTTAAGATGGAAATGATCATGCTGTGTTTAAGGAAACAAAAGGAAGCAATGTCAGCAGGGCTACAGGAGATATGGGATAGAGTGGTGCACTTTGTAGGGCACAGATTTTATCTAATTGTAGTGAGAAGCCAGTGGAGGACTGTAAACAGAGAAATGACTCAATTTGATACATTCTTTGAGAAGATTATTTTTTTTTTTTCCTTGCTGCAGTAAAGGCACTGAGAGACGATCCCCTTTACAGCTATGTGAAGAATGAAATGTAAGGAGATATTTGTAGTAGCAGTAACAGAAAATAATACTTTTTCTTTACAGTGTTTCTTAGACCTTTGTTTTCCTTTCTGTTCCCAATTCTTTTTACTATGTGGACTACTTCAAAAGCATTCAAACTAGTCTCCCTGCTTCTACAGCTAAATTGCACTTTTTTTTAAAGGGTTTGTACATGCTGATCTCTTTGCCTCAAAAGCCTCAAAACTTCACCACTGCCAATAAAATAAAATCCAAATTCCTTGACATTCAGTAACATTCCACAGTCCAATTCCAAACCACCTTTCCAGCCTCATCTTCCACTGCTAATCTGATAGACTCTGCTATTTAACTCAATATGGTCTACTCACTCCTTCCTGAACATAGCTTATGATGCTACTTTCCTGCTTCCACAGTTCTACTCACATTGACTGCTTTCCTTATTCTTTTCTTATATTCAAATCCTCTCTCTTCTTTACTGCTCAGTATGCATTCTCTTTAACTACCCAGAGTAGTAAGTTTTGACTATGACCCATAGTACTTGGTATCATGATCCAGTATACACAAGTTTCACAATTCCATATTTACTTCATGCAGTGCACTTTGGTATTTTCTTCAACTTTCTTTTTCAAAATGACTCACTAAATGATCACATAGATCACTAATGAGTTTCAATTTTCAGTATGAAAAATACTACTAGTGTATCTTTCTAGACATTTGCTGGTCACTTAACTAGATCATGATACCAATAGATGAAATGTAAATACCACACTACAATGACCTTAACCTTAAGAATAGAATATCTTATACTTCATTTGATCTATCATGATGCTCCACACAATATTAATCGTTGCTGAATAAAAAGATTGATATTAACCATAACTCTCATATTCATGATTAAAAATAATCATGATTAGAACTGTTTTGTGTTCATATCCATCTTGTTTCAAACTGTAGCTGTGATGATAAAATGGCCAGTTTTTGACACTTTGACTCAAACTTTCTGCCTTTCTACCTTACAGAATTATCTAACAGCCTTGCATAGTAGAGGAATACAGTAAGAACTCTATAAATGCTAATTTTAATTTTTCCCTCAGAGGTATGTGAAAGTCCCTACATGGAGGGCACCTATTATCATTCACTAGACATCTTCTCTTTTGTTAGTAAATACTTAGTCACTTCTGCTCTGCCTAGGAAAACATTATTGGTCCAGTGTTCTCTTTCACCCCTTCTAGCTTTGCCAAAGTTGTAGTAAGGATAAGCCTTTTTGTTTTGATGGAACAGAAAGCTATTAAGATTAAATGGCCTCTCCTGCAGTCAGTACTAAGGTTCTTGACCATCAGAGTCTTGTTAAAGTTGTTGATTCTTTTTTTTTTTAAAGACAGAGTCTTGCTCTGTTGCCCAGGCTGGAATGCAGTGGCACAATCTTGGCTCACTGAAATTCCCAGGTTCAAGGTTCAAGCAATTCTTGTACCTCAGCCTCCCAAGAAGCTGGGATTACAGGCGTGCGCCACCATGCCCAGCTAATTTTTATATTTTTAGTAGAGACGGGGTTTCGCCTCGTTGGATGGCTCTTGAACTTCTGGCCTCAAGCAATCTGCCTACCTTGGCCTCCCAAAGTGCTGGGATTACTGGCA
Organism: Cheracebus regulus; assembly: GCA_963574635.1. Classification (NCBI taxonomy): domain Eukaryota; kingdom Metazoa; phylum Chordata; class Mammalia; order Primates; family Pitheciidae; genus Cheracebus; species Cheracebus regulus. The sequence continues at coordinate 20,509 of CAUYQU010052629.1, forward strand.
TGAGGCACCACACCTGGCCAAAGTTGTTGATTCTTTCTAAAACATCATTAGCAATTTGAATTAAGAAATTGAAAAAACAACAAGGCAATCTAAAATCTATACTGATACTATATTGGTACTGCCTTCTCTGCCACCCAACCTGTAAGATAAGCCAATGGGCAAAGTAAATTCTTAATTCTTTAATCTCAAAGTCTCATTAAGTTTACCGCAAGATGATTCACACAGGATCCTGAGGAATGCAGAACATCTGAAGTACTTTACTTCCCCTCCATCTCCTAGGCCTATTATGATCTGTTGTGGCCCTAGTGGGCTAGAGTTGGTACACAGGTAACAAATGCTCTGAACCACCTAGAGCAGATTCAGTATAACAAACAAGGATTTAGCCAGAAATCAGCTCCCAAGATCTATCCAAGAAAAAAATCTGAGTTTTTCTATCAGTCCTGAAACTACCTAGAGCTCCCCAGTGGGCTACAGGAATCCTGGGATAATTGTGGATGAAAATCAACTACTCTGGGCCTGCCAAAACCCAATCTCCAACACTAGGTTTCCCTCTGAGATCTGGTCATATAAACCTCAACATTCGGTGGCTATTATCTCCTCAAGGCCAAATGCCAGGGCTTCAACAATCTTAGGGCTTTGTTTGAGATAGCTATCTGGAATTATTTAGCCATTCACCAGCAATTAAAAATCAGCCACTCCAAATTTCACTGCACTTGCTCCAATAAAAAAATACTAACTCAGAGCAGCTTATATCCAAGATTTCAGAACTATGCTAAAAAAGGAAAAAAGCAATTTCTGACATGAATGTTACATAAAGTGGCAAATTTTAAAGAATATTAATTACTTCAGGAATATCTTTTCAGAATAAAGACAAAACTAAATTAATCTTTTGATAGTGAGTTACTGTCTTCATATAACATCACACTCAAAAGTAGATCAAAGGTAAAGCCAAAATTCTATTTATTTTAAAGGATGCCAAAGCTAGATTAACTTTTCTTTAACACATCAAATAAAAAAGAGGCCTTGGTAAAAAGGACTATTAAACAGAACTAGATGGGAGCCTTAAAATGTAAAAATATAGGCTTAGATTTTAAAAATATTCCTGTACCACCTTCTTGCTAAAACACCTCCCCTATCCTATGTCTACCAGTATTTTTGTTTTTTGCCAGACCGCCACTGGTAACTTTTCAGAAGTGGGGTACAGATTATTATTCTAAAATTGAGTTTTATTTTTATTGATAAAAATTCCTTTTAAAAACAAATATATCTTGGAAAAGTTAATTCTATATCATCTTTCAATGAAGACTCAGGGAATAGAGAGAGGAAGGGAAAAAAAGGGTAAAGAGAGAAGGGAAGAAATAATTTGAGAAAAAAACAATGTCTATTAGTCCTTTGGGCTAATAAAGAATATCTATTAGCACTTTCAACACTATTATTAGAAGAGGATGAGGAAATTATGCCTTAACAGAGGATGAGGAAATCATGCCTTAACAGAAGTAAGGTAGGGTAAGAAACCAGTCTTAAAGTCTTATATCTAAGTAAATAAAATAGGAACAAACTACTTTTATTGGAGATGGTACATAGCCCAGGTAATAAAAACCACATGTGTTATACTTGTGCCAAAGCTAGATGCTAGATTAAACAACTTACATGGCATACTAAAGTAATACTATGTGTATGCACATACCATCTGTGAGGGTTTTTAAAAAGGTTATCAGTAAGTCAAAATAATCTGTAAAATGCATTCAACAAAACTGAATCAAAGATTTTTAAAGATCCATACCAAATAGTTACTAAAAAGAGTCTCTAGTCCAGTGTTAATGGCGTTTGTGAGGCTTCTAGTGAGGTTCCCCCACGGACCACATTCAAATGAAATAATTATAAAAGCCACATGTTTATCAATATTTACCCATGGGCCCAAACTATACTCTCTGATCTAATTTAGAGTAAGTAAACTTCAATTTAAGGTTTAATTTTTAGGATCCTCAGAACTGTCATTTCTTAGTCTTCTTTGTAATGTTTAAAAGAGCCAGATATGTCCTACCTTTATCCATCCAGATCTTTAATAAACCAGAAATAAAAGGCAAAAAAAGAGATTCTTTAAAATGAAGGAGCTTCTACCACTAACTAGCAAAATGTCTTCGACTAGACCACTCAACTTTGAGCTCCAGTTTTATCCTTCACTCAGTATTAGAGCCATTGTCTCCGGTACACACATCAAATGCTAGGCACTAAGGATACAAAATTGAGCAAAACAGAATCTTTGCATTTGGGGCATAGTCATTTGGCAAAAAGAGACACATGAACAAATAATTACAATGCTACCTATTCAGTCTTACAACAGGAGACATGAATACAGCATTGTGCAAAGTAGTAAAAGCTACTGAGTCTGCCTAAAAGACTATGCTAAGCCTTTTCAAGGGAATTTGACATTTAAACTTATTTTCAATGAGGCAGTTAGGCTAGTGAATCTATTTTTCGTTAAAGAGATGACAAAAAGTTGAAGGTCATGAAATCTTACTTGTCATGAAAGTTGAAGGTCATGCAACCAGCTATTTTAGATAGCTGGTACATATAATTTCAGTTTGTTATTCATTTAATCTCTCTCAGCTGGACGTGGTGGCTCACACCTGTAATCTCAGCATTTTGGGAGGCCAAGGCAAGCGGATCACAAGGGCAAGAAATCGAGACCATCCTGACCAACATGGTGAAACCCCATCTCCTATTAAAATACAAAAAAATTGGCTGGGCGTGGTGGTGAGCGCCTGTAGTCCCAGCTACTCGGGAGGCTGAGGCAGGAGAATTGCCTGAACCTGGGAGGCAGAGGTTGCAGTGAGCCGAGATCATGCCACTGCACTCCAGCCTGGCAACAGAGCAAAATTCTGTCTCAAAAAAAAATTTTTTTTAATTTTTTTTTTTAAGACAGGGTCTCTCTCTATCACACAGGCTGGAGTACAGTGGCATGATCATGGCTCACTGCACCTTTGGAACTCCTGGGCTCAAGTGATCCTCTTCCCTCGGCCTCCCGAGTAGCTGGGACTGCATGCCACCACACCCAGCCAAATTATTTTTATTTTTTTGTAGAGATGGAGGGCGTCTCACTTTGCTGCCCAGGCTGGTCTTGAACGCTTTGCTTCAAGCAATCCTCCCACCTGGGCCTTCAGAAGTGTTGGGATTACAAGCATAAACTACCATGCCTGGCCGAGAGAGATTAATCTAATCTCTATACCAAAAGGAGAATATTTTACTCCTACAATTCTTATACTTTCTCCAAACTTGTCCTCTTCTTATATTTCTTTCCTCAATTAATAATAATATCATCTAAGGCTCAACTATCCATAGCTAACTAATCACCAATTTCTAAACCCCATTCCATACTCTCTACTTTGTCTACTTCTATCTCAATGGCCACCATCATCTCTTACCTAGATTACTGCAATAGACTTCAAAAGGGTCTTTATGGCCCTGGTATCCCTTCTCCCAACCAACCAATTCTTCAGACTATAGCCAAAATGATTATTTCCAAGACACAGGCTGATCATATGATAACCCACTTTAAAATTATGTAACTGCTGCATATGGGTCTCAGGAAAAATCTAAACTCTTTGGCATGGTAGACAAGACTCTTCAACACCTGGCATGCTTTACCTTATGTTACAATCTTTTATATTCATACTGAACCTTTTGCAGTTTCCTCAGTATACACTGCTCACTCATCATCCTCTGCAGAACCTTCTAAGACTCCCTTTAAAAAGGAAATCAGGTGATCTTCCAAAATCTTTCAGTACCCTCTAGTACCTTCTGCTTCTCCATTACCATACTTACCACATTATATAGTACTTTAATTACCTGTCTCTCCCTTACAAAGTTCTGAATTCCTTAAGGACAAAAACTATCTCAAATATTCTTGTATTTCCTATGTAAAGCATTCTGCATGCCTGGCACTGACATATAGCTCATGTTTGATAAATAGTTATTGAATACATGAATAAATGAATGAACAAATTACAAAGAAAGAAAAATTCAATGCCCTCCAATCTGTGATGATTATTACCTACTCTTTAGCAAAACCACATTTAAACCATCAGCTTATAACAATTAACTTGTTTTCAGAGACAAATAAAAGCTACACCTTAAATAAAAGCTTTGAAAATGTATTTACGTTTTCTAGTTTAGCTCATATAAGCTTACTATTTAAGTCATTTTTTGGAAAAAAATACATATATATCAGACTCACAATAGGCTACACATCTGAAAAGTAAAATTACAACTATCTATGTATGATTACATTATTTTCACAGGAAAAATGGTGAGTTTGCTTTTAAACATAAGTGAAAGCTGCACCTCATCACAGACTCACCGATTCTTTTCCAGCTCATTGTGAGTAGATCTAAAAGAAAAAAAAAAAAAAAGCATTAGCCATGCTTTGTTGCTAAAGTTATAGAAAGATGAATTAGTTACTGCTATCCCACACCCAGTGAATTTATTTAACAATGCAATATATGGTCAGACTTCTACAAGCTCACTCATCAAGAGGAAATAGTCTACATTCATTAGGATTGTTTATTCAAATATAGTATTTTCAGTTAACTCTAAATATTCTGAAACTGGAGTTTCATTATTTTAATAAAAGTAATAGTAACACATGTTCTCCCTACTTCTAGCATCCTAGATTTTGTTGGTTATATAAGAAATTTTAAACATAATACTGTTTTTGTTTAAAAAGATGAAACAAGTGTGTGTACTTCCATGTCCTCCTCTATCTATCCACTTCTAAACAGAGAAAAAAAAAAAGTTTTGGCTAGCATAGAATCTGAAAAAGGCTTGCCCTACTGCTAAGTGATACGGGCAAATCCAAGCCTTCCCACCTTATTTTGTGAAACAAAAACAAGAAAAAGTCATACGTAAAGAAAAATATGTTAATATAAAGAAAAGATATATTAATATAATCAAGAAACATGTTTTACAAGACTGAATAATTTGAAACGCTAGCAATGATTGTTGTTTTGTTTTGGTGACTTTTTTTCATTTTGCTTCTTATTATTTGTTTTAAATGATACCATCTATAGAATAAGCATAACATCTACTGAACAGTGGGCTAAGCAGTTAACATATTTTATCCCTAAAACAACCTTTGTTCTATAAACAAGAATACTGAAGCTCAGAGAAGTCAAGCAATATACTCCTATCCCAAGAGTATAAAGTGGCAGCCAGGATTTATACCTAGGTCTATCTTAACAACCTCAAAATCTTCACCATTCAGTGATAGCAATACCGAATAGAGGTTAAGGGCACAGACTCTAAGCCCAAACTGCTTGAGTAAGTTTAAATACTGTAAGCCCTCAGTAAAGTCCTTTCATTTCTCTGTGCTTGGTTTCCTCATCTATGAAATAGGAAAAATAGCAGTATTTGCCTCATATGGTTGTTATAAGGGTTAACAAGTTTACACTGAATAGCAGAATATAATAAACTCTAAAGTTACCTACTATTAGTATTACATTATACTAGCTCCCTGGAATTAACACGTGTTACTTTTGCAATAACTTTACAATAACAGCAACAGGAATTTTAAGAAGGACAATTTAAATTCCTGTCACTAGAACTAAAACTTTCATTATTTTGTAGATTCTGGTTAATGTCAAATGCTTAAAGAATATTGATTGCTTTAATCTGATTATTTCAATGGATATTTAATAATCAGATTCTCAAACCTCAAAATTAAGAGTGCTTTTGCTGGCTGCATAATTTGTGTAAATTTTACCCACTATCTTAGCTCGAGGGCCAAAAGACTTCTTTGAGCTACTGTCTCCTGTCCACTTTTTGCTTCATGAGTAATTTCATCAAGTTCAAGAGACCTGAGATGAAAAAGACTGATGCTCATTTAAAAAATATTATCTTAACAAAAGGACTTCTCCCTTGAGGGAAGCAAAAAGAGTCTTAGGATGTTTCAAGAATCCAGATAGAAGAAACTATAAAAGCCTAGTCAGAAATCCTAGTTTAACAGACTCAGAGCTCAAAATTCAATAAATTATAACCACAACCTTTATCACCACAAAAGTATTTATTTAAAGTTCTGTTAATCTTTGTTTGAATTAAATGTTAATCAGTCAAGTTAGAAGAGGGAAAAGGCCTATTTAAAGAGGTTTAAAAGAAAAATTATCACTCAAAAGTTAAATAATCAATAACAAGATCCCTCACCCCCACTGATGAGCAAGTTTTGGTTTAATTGCCTCTTTCTGAGAAGAAGACTAAAAACAAAACAAAAAGATAATGCACATATAACACACTACAGTAAGTAATAAATGAAAACATATTTAGAGAAGAGTAGACTATTTACCATAAACTTATTCTAAACAGTCTGGCAATCCCACTGACAGCTATCAATGCAAGAGATAATATACTTGACAATAACCAATTGTTGAATTCCAATATTATATTGAACCTATTATCAAAGCTAGCTCCAAAAGAATATAATCTGACCCACTGCTGTGAACAAAATTAAAACAGCAGGTTCCTCCTGCCTCTGTCAAACAGACATTTCTTATATATCTTTTTTTTTAAAGAAAATGATAGCTAAGATTATGAAACTTTTCACCAAATCAGGAAATGCATGCCACATTTAATTATACCACCAGCAGAACTTAACAAGATTTTCAAATAACAAGAAGCAAAAATGATCATAAATATACAAATTGTTAACATGTTGCCATGTTCTTCCAATTTTTTTTTTTTAAAAAGCATCAATAGTGTTTACTTCTGTTTTGATGGGTTTTTACCTGTAATATCAAGTCAACAAATAACCAAGTACCCTCAGTGTTCAAGGCTGTCTTACACTACAGGAAATCAAAGACAGTCTCCAGTTGGTTAATTAAGATATGTTTAGGAATAATTATAACTGAAGGCAAAATAAATATACAAAGAAAGGTACAAAGTACTGTGGGAGTTCAAAAGAGACAGTTTACTTCCAAATGGCACTGTAAGAAAAACTTTAGAAAAAGGTGGCATTTGGTCTAAGCCTTAAATGCTAGGTGCATTTGCTACTAGTAGAATCTGAAACTGTAACTTTGGGACAAGTTATTTAACCTTCTTGGTTTACAGTTTCCTCATCTGTAAAACTGGAGTATTATACATGCCTTGGCCAGGTTACTATGAGAATTAGAGAAAAATATGTAAAAGCATCTAGCTCATAATAAATATTTAATAGATGCTAGCTACTGTTAGTATTTTTGTTATTTTTGAAAAAGACTAAAAATATACTACCCAAAATGTTATTAACTATACTATATGGGACAAAAAATTGATAGGTTCTCAATAACACTTTGAATTAGCCTGGAACTAATCAAGCAAACAACAACCATAATGATGGAAAGAGAAACTGAAAGAAAAAATAGGTGACTGAAGCTACTTGATCATTTAGTCAGCTGTGAGGACAGTACAAGGTTTAGGTTTAGTATATCACAGAAAGATACCTAATTATATGTACACAGAGACGGTAATCCAAACAGTACAGGCAATAAACAAGTAATTAAACATATCACACACTAGCACATTCAGAAACAGCCCCTTTGCTTCTCTGAGCTATGTGTCCAACCAGGCCCTTCCAATAATGTTCCATTGAAATATTCAATTATCATAAATTCCCCTGTGTAAGGCTGAGATGTTCTGAATAACCCATCTGTGTAGCCCACTTTTCTTCTCCCAATAAAATGCACCTCTGAGAGCAAACACTAATGAACTGTCTTCCTTTCAGACCAGTTTACCCTGAATACTTCCAAGGACAGAGAAAAAGAAATTTCTATCATTTTATCATTGAATCACAGGTAATCTTTTTAACAAACAGCATCCCTTTAAGAGAGATGTCCTAATGTATTCCCTATTTGAATGGGAATCATTATCTGTGAACTGTGACTACCTTAACCAGATATGTAACTTTTCACTGACTACAACGTAGTTTCATTGACTGCAACATAGCTCCAATACATAAACTTGTGATTATTTAGGGTGTAGTTTGGTGGCAGTCAAAGAAATGGAGCACAGAGTTGAAACTATACAAAATGGTAGAGTTTGGCACTAGAGTAGTACCAACATGGAAAGAAAATAAAAACCCCCATTCCAGAATTTCAATACTCTCTTCTAGCAAAAGAAAAGACCTCTAACTTTGCTGAATTAATGAGCCAACCCCTACTTTAACATTTTCATTTAACTTACTTTCTAATCCTAAAGTGCCTCACAGACACTGCCCTCCACACAATGAAAAGAACACCTTCTATGAAGCTAAATTATAACTGGTATCCTAAAGCTTACAATTCTTATACATTTATGTATAGAGCAAGAAAAACAAAAAATTTTAGCTACAGTAGAGCAGGTATCTCCCAAGGATATACCAAAAGGGTTGAGATTGAAAATATACCAGAATTAGTGGAATAGTAAAAGTTCTTTTTATATTTGTTATTACTCTTCTTTTAAGATGGTAGTGTTGTGCATTTGTTTCCATCAAAAAGTATGTCTCATTTTTAAAAACCATTAAAGACAGTAAATTTGGAATACTGTAAACTTTTAGAAGATAATGCCTCATAAGAAATGTAATGCTTCTTCCTTAACAGTAACAAAGCCATTACCACCATAATAACTAAGCCCACAAAAAGCAAGTATCTAAACAGGATGCATAACAATAACTACAATCAATAACCTTTTTTCTTAAAACTTACGTATCAAAGGTGGATACATAGTGTTTTTATGACTAAGTATTTCCATTTATAGGCATATACCAACCCAATATATGTTTACATGTTCACCAAAGGACATACAAAAGAATGCTTATATAGAACTGTTCATACTCGCCCCAAACTGGAAACATTCATCAATAGTAGAATGGATAAACAAATTGTGAGATATTCATACAATGTAATATTATACAGCAATGAGAATAAACTACAACTATTAGGCAATATAATCCAAGTTATATTAGGCAATAACATGGATTAATCTATACAATTTCAACATAAGGTTGAATGAAAAAAGCCACACACACACAAAAAAACACACAATTCCATTCACATAAAGTTCAAAATTGGCAAAACTAAGTTATGGTATAAAAAGTTGGAATTAAAAAAAAAATTGGAATTGCAGTTACCTGGGGGAAGGGGTAACAGTGACTGGAAAAATCAGGAGAGGGCCTTCTAAGATTTGTAATATTCTACTTCTTTGCTTTTGTAAAAATTCATTGAGCTATTCACAGGATTTGTATGCTTTTTTGTATGTATATTTTACTTTGGTAAACAGGAAAAAAAACTTTTGATAGCATACAAACTGAATTCTTTAAGGATCAATTTTTACTTCAAATATAGCAAACACCCTAATGTAAGTCCTTGACAAATCTTTTGGCATACTACATAAACATCTCAAAGAAATATGCTTTGTAAAGGATAATTTTTAACAAATCTAAAAATACTGAAATCATACAGAGTAAGGTCTCCAAGCACAGTGAAATTTAATTCGAAATCAGCAACAGTAAGCTAATTAGAAAAATCCCAATATTTGGAACATAAATCACAACTCAAAGAACAAATTGCAGAGAAATTAGAAAATATTCTGAACTTAATGACACAACATATCAAAAGTTGAATGTAGCTAAAGCAGTGCTTAAACACAACTGTTTAGCTTTAAATCCTTCTGTTGGGAGGGTAGTGTCCAAAATTAATGATCCATGATTCCACCTTAAGAAAGTAGAAAAAGCAACAAACTAAACTGAAAGAAGTTGAGCAATGGTTCTCAATGGTGAGCAGCTTTGTCCACCAAGACATCTGACAATGTCTGTCGATATTCTGGTAATCACAACTAGGAGGCAGCTACTAGCATTTTGTGAGGAGATGCTAGGGATGCTACTCAACAACCCGTGATGCACAAAACAGAATTATCTGACCCCAAATGTCAAGAGTGCTAAGGCTGAGAAACTCTGAAGTAGAGAAATATAATAAAAACCAAGGACAGGAATGAAAGAAATAGAAAATGAGAAATAGTATCAGTAAAATCGAAAGCTGACTTAGGCCAGGCACAGTGGCTCACGCCTGTTATACCAGCACTTTGGGAGGCCAAGGCAGGTGGATCACCTAAGGTCAGGAGTTCAAGACCAGCCTGGCCAACAAGGAGAAACCCCATGTCTACTAAAAATACAAAAAAATCAGCCAGGCATGTTGGCGAGTGCCTGTAATCCCAGCAACTTGGGAGGCTGAGGCAGGAGAATCACTTGAACCCAGAAGGCAGAGGTTGCAGTGAGCCGAGATTGAGCCATTGCACTCCAGCCTGGGCATAAGAGCAAAACTCTGTCTCTTAAAAAAAAAAAAAAAGATCTAACTTAAAAAAATCAATATATTGATAAACTACCTCTAAGGCTGATGAAGAATAAAAGACAAAAATTACAATACAAAAACAGTATCAAGAGTGTGCATCATTAGAGATTCTACATACATCATACATTAAAAAGATAAAGAGATTATGAAAAACTTTATGCCAGTAATTGTCCACATCATCTAAATTTGATAACTTAGATGCTATGAACAAATTTCATGAAAGATATAAATGATCAAAACTGACTCAAGAAGAAACAGTGAATTGCTTTTCATCTATTAAAGAGATTGAATTCATAATAAAAACAAAAACAACAACACCAACAACAAAAAAAACAACCTTCCCACAAAGAAACCTCCAGGCCTGTAAGTTCTTCATTAGCAAATTTTACCAGGCACTTAAGGAATAAATAAAATCAATCCTACAAAAAATCTGTGAAAAAATAAAGATACAGGAAACACTTTCCAAATCATTTTATGAGACCAGTATTAAGCTGATACCAACAACTGACAAAGAAATTACATAGAACACAAACAAAAAACATAGACTAATATCTCTCATGAACATAGACACAAAAATTCTAACAAAAGTTACCAAATTGAACCCAATATTATATAGAAAGTACCCTAGTTCCCAGGACAGAATTCTAAAACCTTGAAATTTTCTGAGTAATTAGGAGTGTCTTCATTATTCATGGTGGGCCTTTGGACCACACCTGAGTTTATGCTAAACAGAGATAACTTGGAACAGGGGCTGGTCACATCAGAAAGACCACCGTGTGATTAGAGGTTTGGGGCTTTGAGTCACTGATACTGGCCCAACCACGAGGGAGAGAAGTACTGGGGACTGACAACGGCATAACCAATGATTCAATCAATCATGCTTATGTAATAATACTCCAATAAAAACTCTGGAGCCTGAAACTTGGGTGAGCTTCTTGGTTGCAAAACACATCACTGTGCCAGGAGGGTAACACATCCTGATTCCATGGAAACAGCACAGAAGCTGTATGTCCAGGTTCCTCCCAGACTTCATTCTCTGTGTCTCTGCATTTGGATGGTCCTGATCTATACTATTTATAATAAAATTTCTAATTATAAGCATAGTAGCTGGGCATGGTAGCACATGCCTGTATTCTTAGCTACTTGAGAGGCTGAGGCAGAAGGACTGCCTTGAGCCCAGGAGTTTGAGGTTGCAGTGAGCTGTGTTCTTACCACTGCACTCTACTCATATAGCAGTTTCCTGACTTATAAGTAGTTCTAGCAAATTATCAAACCTGAAGGTTTTTTGTAGGTGATTAACAATAAACAGTGCTACAAAGCATTTAATTTGGAAACATCACTCTTTTGGGGAACATCTGCTCTCATGTACTTTTTTAAAAAATCTTCATTTCTGACATATGATTAATCTGCTGAGCAGAAGACAGTACATTTCTCATCTTCTATAACAAGAAAAGCTGCTTATTTAGAAATATGAAGGCAGACAACAGAAGAAGCTGCTAAATTATTGGAAGCTGGAGCCTCTAGGAAACAGAAATTGGATGGAAAGAGATGGCATATGGAGATTTTATTTTTCTTTACAAGCTATTTAGTATTGACTTTTTAAACTCTATACATATATTACTTTTGTAAAATGTTAAGAATTTAAAATACCTAGTTCACCTTGTAGCAGCAGAAATTAAGAAGCATCTTATACATTCTAAAGTTAAACATTATTTGTAAAATAGTACTTCTTAGGTAAGGGAGCAATACTAGGAACTACCGAGAATTTTGAAGGTTAAAATAACTGCTCTTAAACATATTCTCAAAGTTAAAAAAGACATTAGGATAAACCACTAATTATCTAGACTACTTCACTGGTTAACAACAAATTCTATTACAGAGCAATATTCTAAAAAAAAACCTTTAAAAGCAGAGAAAATATCAGCAATTTCCTAACTCACCTGACTTCCAAATGTTAATTATTTTAAGAAAGAGTCAGGCATGAAATAAACATTCAGTAAATAATTGTTGGGGGAAAAAATGAATGGTACCATAGATGTATGACACCTGCATCTATGGGGAGGAGCTGAGTATATTAATAATAACATAAAAATTAGGAGCAACTTCAAAAAATAGGCTTGATATTATGGGTAATGCTGTTAATTATGGCACCACTGTAGAAAAAATAAAAACAAACTAACAAAAAACTGCATGCTTACATTTCACCAGCACTATAAAATCAGAATAAAAATAGGATATGGAAATATACTTTGTCAAAGCATACCATCAAACCTCTTTGATTAGATTAGTATCTAGAAAACTGTCCACACTGAAGAAATGACACAGAATCAAGCTATATTCAAGAGGAGGCAATGTTGTTTTATTTGTAAGGAGAAATCCAGAAGAGAAAGCTTTCTTCCAGTCAACAGTATTGCCTGATTACAATGATGCATATATTGCTTAAAATTCAACTTGACAATAAAGTCAACCACCATCTATAGCTATAAGGCTTAAGCAATCACCATCTCTAAGCCACAAGTGCTTTAATCATAAAATGAGTGATAATATTTTGTTTTCATAAAACAAATAACTATACTGATGAATTCCCTTTCCATATTTTGTGATCTTCTACATCATATATTCAATATTTGGATGAAAATGCCTTTCATCGATAGGAACAAAAACAGCTGTCCTACTGACTTACAAGGCATGATCATACGAGTCTCCTTCAAATAATACTTCTGTAGAGGAATATAACCTTAAGAAACCCAGCAATAGCAAACCTACACTTCAAGGAAGCATTTAAAGGAAAGCCTGAGTTTTTTTAGTATAAAGCATATAAGTACTTGTTGGGAATTTTTCATTTAACTCAATTTTGGTGGAAAACAGACTATCACAAAACACATTGCACTGAATATGTTAATCACTCAAAATGCAGAAAATACTGAAGAATAACAACAACATCATTAAGAGTTAAATTGCTACTAATCTACATTTTTGTTCTGAAACTTTGGGAGTTTTCTATGGGACAAAGATCCAGAAACTATTTTTGAATATAAAAAAATGTTAAAAACACAGAATAGTAGAAAGAAATTACACAAAAATAAAAATAAGCCTTCATCCAATTCTTCTTTGAACAAATAGGTTCATGTAGAATAAAGAGAAGATAAAGCATCTCAAATTACTACTGAAAAAAATCCTTTGTAACTATCCTAGGAAAACAATTCACTACCATCCCACTCAGAGAAAAACTAAAAATCTATGTAGATAGCTGAAAAGGATGTAAAGCTGAAACTATAACAATACAATAATTATATCTAAAATAAGACTAAAACATTTCTTTATTCTAAAAAGAAAAATTAAACTAAAGCCTTATAAGCAACAGAAAAGTTGTTTTTTAGTGTCCTCAATCTTAGAAGATGGAACTGAAATATTGTTGTTATGAGATTCTTTAGTATCCATAGGACACTAGAAACAAGAAATGTATCAACTTGAAATTAAAGCACAAATTGGCTATTTACTACTTCCCAGATTACCTTAAAACAATGCAATTACTACGTACATATCACAGGCTCATGTGAATATTTATTGCCAATATTTGACAGACTTCTGGTTCTTTCAATATGCAAGTTTTGATATTACTTTATTTTCACAACATAGGATGACACTGAATGTTCTTCAAAATTAAGTGTAGCATTCGGTAGCCTACCTGTTTAAAAGAATCGATAGCTTCGAGATTTTTATTCTTTAACTACTACATATTGTTTTTTCCAAATGTATCATTAACAACCCTTGGAACACAAAGTAAATGGAGTTTGCCAAAGAAAAAGCTCTATCATCCTTCCTTCCAGTCTAATATGGTACTCAGCACAAAAAAGAAACTCAATTTAAGACAGTCTACTTGGAGTTTGAAAACCTTCAATTCTTTAAGAAACACATACTATGTACAGGGCACAGTGGTAAGTACTGGGGATAAATGTTTAAGCAGAAGAGACTCAATCCCTGCCCGCCTCACAGGGTTTTCAGTCCAATGAACAGGACACGAATTTAAGAAACAATTGGGTAACTGTATTTCTAGAAATGTGATGAACACTATGAAGGAAAAGTAGGGGTGCTATGAAGTATGTGAAGACTTGATCTACTATGGCAGATGACAAAACATTCCTGAGGAACTTACGATTGAGCTGAAGGAAGAGTGTTATTAGAGATAACTTGGCAAAGGGAGAGGAAAAATGATTCCCGCAGGGAACAGAATGTGTGCAAAGAACTTGAGGTAGAAGAAAATACGGTGTATTGAAGGAATTGAAAGAAGCTAGCCAATATAAATCATAAGACTGTTGGGTGGGGGAGGCAAAAAAAAAAAAAAACAACACTGTGGTTGCAGGGACACCAGGTAGGAGGTTACTGCAGTTGTCCAGGTGAGAGATGATAGTAGCTGAGATTAGGAGGATAGTAATGAAGGTAACAGGGAAGAAGGCAGATTGAAGAGATATTTAGGAAGAAATCAGTGTTACACTGCAGCCATGGCTTATTTATTAGAGTTTTAAGAATGACAGACCTTGAGATTTTTCAGCTGTGATACCAAATAGCAAAGCTGAGAATTTGAGCTTATCTGATGCTCCCCAAAGAGCCAGATAGCTACTGTAGCCACATTCTTTAACAGTAGTAACATCTCAGCAATGTTGATTTTTGGAAGTGTGCCAGAAGGCTGTGAACAAGACCACAGTAAAATAAAGCATTTATCTTAAAAATAATTGTATGTCATAGGTACCACTTCCAACTGTCAGAAGGATCCCAAATGACAAAATGACTGGTATTTGCAAGGAACATATATGTAATATCACACGATATCATTTATTTTCTCTCTCCTTCGTACTTCTGTGAAAATAAGATTTTAAGGCATAGGAGGAAAGGGAAATAGGAATTTATAATATTATGAGTTAACTTTCAGCATAAATTTATAAAGCAACTTTTTTTTTTTTTTTGAGATGGAGTCTCGCTCTGTCACCCAGGCTGGAGTGCAGTGGCACAATCTCAGCTCACTGCAACCTCCGCCTCCCAAGTTCTAACAATTATTCTGCCTCAGCCTCCCAAGTAGCAGAGATTACAGGCGCACACCACCATGTCCAGCTAATTTACGTATTTTTAGTAGAGACAGGGTTTCATCATGTTGGCCACACTAGTTTCAAACTACTGACCTCAGGTGATCCACCTACCTCAGCCTCCAAAAGTGCTGGAATTACAGGTGTGAGCCACTGTGCCTGGCCTAAAATAACATTTTTATCAGGTATATCATATAATACCTGAGATTTTGGGGGGAAAATAGTCAATCACCATTACATCTTAAAGATGCTACAATGTCAGAGAAACAAATGTCATTTTATAATATAGATCAATGTTCAAGATGTACAGTAATAACAGCAACTTCCACACCGGTAGCTTTTTGATCAGGAAAAAATAAAACATACTTATCAACTCTATTCCTTTCCTTGTTTCAGATGATGAATACACGGAAATTTCTGTAAGTCTTCTTACTTTCTGCTTTATGTAACCAGTATAATAAAATCTCTATTAAAATCCAACAGTAAACTTAAAATTAAGATTCCTACAGTGTCCTCTTACCAATGGACCAACATTATTGTTCAAATACCGCAGTACTGGAATTTCTACTTCAGCTCTCCTTACTTCCATGAAGCAGGCATTTTAAATAAGTGCCTAAGGAGAATTTCTACTGCTTCATTTTAACATACTAGTTCTCTTTCACAGGCCCCAGCCCAAACCCCACACATTGGTGGATCTTGAGATCTTTCTTTGTTGCTACTTATATTCCCATAAAATACCTTCCTTTGTTCTAGGTGGTCCAATGTACACACATTCTCTTTTGCACACTATCAGAACAATATGGAAGGCTTGCAGTTTTACAAATTTTCTGACATGCTCTGCTAAAATACAGCAATTAGCACTGTGGTCCCACACATAATATTAGAATCCTAACAGAAACACTAACATGAAAGAGAAACATCACTTAGCCCAAATTCCAAGCTGAGCAAAGTGTAAGTCAACAGATGACTGAGTTTCTTATTAATGACCTGTAACATAATTGATAAAAACCTAGAAATGTGCATTATGCCTCTATAATCCTTGAGTTCCTAAAAATGTCACATCTGCAATGATGGGGAGATATACTAAATTACTAATATAGTAACCGATCTCTAAAACCTATCAATAAATCAGAGTCACAGAAGTTCAGGGGAATGAGGGACCTTGGTGACAGTCTAATACATCTCATTTTACAGATGAAAATTGTATGGATGGGAAATGTACTTAAGTTATATACCTAATTTCTACAAAACAGGAAAGGCTTAAATACTTGCAGCATGCCAGAACCCAGGTCTGGTTTCCTATGTGTATTCTTCCCATGTCTCCAAGTTGAAAAACAAAAATAAAAGTTTTTTAATCTACAAGGTTTGAAATATACATAAATTTCTGAATAGGTCTTAATTGTTGATAGCTTTAAACATTGAAACTGTAAGGACAAGCAAATGTATATTTTTTAAAATGCTGTGTATCATACTACATATTTTCATTTCAAATACACTGCATACAACAAAATCTCTAGACAGACACAACACATATAATACATTAAGCTTACAGTTAGTTATTTTTGTAATTTAAGAAATTAAAAAATATACAATACTCTTAATGAAAAGAAGCTAAAAAAGGAACACGCAGCTCTACAGAGAAGTCAGAGAGCAAAGTGAATCCTACTTTTTCCTCAGTGATGTCTGAAACACAGAGTGGGATGATCCAACCTGATGAGCTCTAATTGTTATCTATAGAGGCCTCAGGTTTTCTTCATCAAGAGCCCCATTCCCTCCCAATCTGCCTCCCCAGACTAACCAGCCACCTGACTGAAGCTCCCCAAAGCCTTCAGAGAAATTTAGTTACCCAGGGATTGCTCTGTCCTCTCCAAAATGAATGTTTATAATATTCTCTAAACAATATTCCTCTAGAAATAAAGGTCTCATTTAATTCCCTTTATCAGTGGAAAAGGCAGCCATCTGTTAATCTTCTGTTATTCACTGGCTCCCTAGAATAAAAACACTGAAGAGACAGCCAGACAATACCCAAGGTTTTCAAAAATGGAAGTCAACTACATCTTAGAATATTATTTTTTTTCTCTTTTTGAGACAAGGTTTCACTATGTCATCCATGTTAGTCTTGAACTCCTAAGCTCAAGCAATCCTTCCACCTCAGCCTCCCAAAGTGCTGGAATTACAGGTGCAAGCCACTAGGCTCAGACTATCTGAGTACATCTAGACAAGTATATTCTAAAGGATCTATTCTGTTTGAAAGATAAGCAGATTTTTTTTTCATTTTTGCTTTAAGAGCCCACCAATCAATCCAATCTTATCATTTAAAGAAACCAAACTTTTACAGCATGGTCTTCCCTTTCCTCCTTGAACAACAAATCACCACACCCGCTCACTACCAATTCTACCTGAATATTTTTATTCCTTTAACAAAGCCCTTCATTGTGCTTTATACACTGCCAGACCTATATCTGATTTTTTAAAAATCTTCTTGGACTGTCCTAAACTTGGCCAGAATATTGAAAGCCAGCCCACCATTACTTTTAGCAGGTGGCTGCCTGCATGGACACAGGCTGTGAAGTCTCTCAACTGACTGTCCTCTCAGTCATAGACCTCAACATTTTAATAACCCCAGTAAGAACTTCTTGGTTGTCTTTCCAGATTCTATTCCTTCCCTTCTATGCAAAACCAGGTTATGATTCCCAGACATCATTATTTTAAAGGAGCCAAATCCCTAGCTAAGTGGTAAAGGAACCCATCAAGTGCTGCTCCTCCAGACTTGGGATTCACAGGAGAAATGTGCTCCTTCCCTCCAGTTTCCTCTTCTAAGCGTTCTCAGCTCGCTACCTGTTGGCAGTGCTGGTATTGCTGCTCCCGCTGCTGTGTTTCTGTGCCCGGCTCAACCTCCGTGGGGGCTTTGAATGCTGCAGTCGGGGGCTCGGCATGGAGGCAAATGAAGAGGCGTAGCCATGTTCACACTCTGAAGAGAGCAAGAAAAAAATGTATATTAGGAAGGATATAGTACCCAAATCCACTGAACCACAAATCCGAGGTCTTTGCAGATTTCGAAAGCAGGAAAAGAGGTAAAACGTTTCCACTCTTTTTCATTAGAAGATTGATGTCCCTCACCTGGACATCAATCCTGTGGCACCTCACCAGCTGGAAGGTGTTTTGATACTTCCTCTAATCCAAATAATTTCTTACTTCTTCCCCAAATTCTTCTCTCCCAAGGAGCTGGGTTTTTTTGTTTTTTGTTTTTTGTTTTTTGTTTTTTTTTTTTTTGCAATTCCTGATGCTTTAGAAGACGGTTTTGACCAGTTACCATTCATTGATTTCACTTCCCTCAAAATTCCCCTTTACCTTCAACTCTCTCTATTCTAAAGAGTCTCTTTTTAAGCACAATGTTTTTGTGTACTTTGAACAGTCTTAAAAGGACATTTTCTCTCTTACCACCACAATCCCCAAGATCCCGCTCTTCCTGCCCCATCTCTACAGCCCCTTGGGCTGCCACCCCTAAAGGGACCCCATCTCATCACCCCGCAGATCCTCAGAGGCCTCTTCCCCACGCTGCGAGTCCTCTGCCCACTCTCCACCGCTTTCCCCCGCTGGATTTTCTCCCGGCCTCCTCTCCTCCCCAGAACCCCCTGGCACTCGCGTTCTTCTCACCGCCCAGCACTCTCCCCGGCATCGGGGCCCTCCGGGCTTCACTGTCACCTTCTCACCAGCCCAGGACAGCCCGGTCTCCAACTCCCCTCCACCCGCTCCTTCCCGCTCCCCGCACACCCACAGCCCCATCCTCCGCGCGCACCCAGGCACCTTCCCAGCACCTGTGCGACCTCTCACACACGCCGCCACTCACGATCTTAGCACACACACTTCGCCACGCGTACCTCCTCACGTGCCAGCCTCGCGCGCGCGAGCAAGCCCCCCCACGCGCCCACCCCTCCCGCACACCCTCCTGCCCACGCGCGCCCCTCCTCGCGCACGCGTGCACCCCTTCTCTCACGCGCACGACCCTCCCCACACACGCCTCTCCTCGCACACGCGCGGACCCCGCTCCTCACACGCCCCTCCTCACACGCGTGCTCCCCTCCCCTCACCCGCCCCTCCCCACACCCGCGCGCCCCTTCCCGCGCACGCTCCTCCCCTCAAATGCGCGCACCCCTCCCGACACACGAGGACGCCCCCTTCACACTCGTGCTCCCCTCCCCTCACACGCCCCACGCCTCACACCCGTGCGCCCCTCCCCGCACAAGCCCCTCCCCTCACGCGCGCACTCCTCTCCCCTCACACATACGCGTGCCTCCCTCACACGCGCACCCCTCCCTCAGACGCCCCTCCCTTCACACTCGCACGGCTCTCCCCTCACACGCACTCTCCCCTCCCCTCACACGCGCGCACCCTTCCCAGGCCCCTCCCCTCACTCGCGCGTACGCCACTCCCCTCACACGCTCCTCCCCTCACACACACGCGCACTCCTCCCCTCATGCGCGCACCTCACACGCGTGCCCTCCCTCACTGGCTGCACCGCACTCCCCACAAAGATTAGTACCGCGCGGGCTCACGCAGCGGCGCCCAGCCATTACCCCGCTCCCGGCGCTCCAAAAACTCGGCAGCCTCCAGCAGACGCTGCACGTTGATCATCCGCACCCGCTCCATGGGCACCGCGGGTGGTGACCGGCGCCTCTCCGCACTCCCTTCGCAGGCCGACAGGAGGCGCCGCTGGCGGCTACGGCCCGGCGCCGTCCCAGAACACGTGCGGCGGGCGGGCGGGCCAGCCCGGCCGCGGATCGGCGCGCTCTCCGCCGCCCCCGCCGCCCCCGCCGCGCCAGCCGCGCCCGCCGTGCCGCGGGCAGTCCGCGCGTGGTTTGTTTACCTCTCCGCGCGAGCACGGAGGAGGGGCGGGAGCAGCGCCAAGGCCCGCCCCCTCCCGCCTCTGCCTCTGCCCCCTGGGAAATGTAGTCCGGCTCCCGCCCGCGGCTGCCGGGAATCGTAGTGCGCACGCCGCTTCAGGGCGCCTGCGTTCCGCACGATTCGCAAAGGCAGTCGGAAGGTGTAATTTCGCTGGGTTTCCTTTCCTCTCGCTAGGGAAGACTAAGAGGTTGCGGGGCTTTGCTTCTGGGAGGGAAGGATTTTATTTTTTCTCTCCAGACACGTTGTAGGAATGGGAAGGACTTGAGCGACCGGTTTTTTTTTTTTTACCCCTCCAGACACGATGTAGGAATGGGAAGGGTTTGAGCGAGCTAGGAGTCTACTCCCGGGAAAACTTGCTTCTCAGCGACTCCCTGCGGGTGCCCAGGGGCTGAGGCATTCCTTATTCGAAGTGTCATGTTCCAGTCCTCTATCTCCTACTTTCTCATGTTACTTACGTGCCTCAGTTTCCTCATCTGCAAAATGAGAAGAGTAACACACCTGCACCAACAGCACACACACAAACTGAAAAAGCCAAAATTGCTGTTCAAAAACGAGGGATGACTTCATCAGAGAGAGTTTCCATGAGGCCCTTCTTCCACTTCAGCTTCCACACAGACAAGTCGTTACTTTTTTTCTTTAATCCTATTTAAAACTTTCTCCTCCCTCAGTCCCTCACAAGTGCTTTTAGACGCCAGAAAATTCTCCCTGGTGCTGCAAGGGAAGGATATAGTTCATTGAATAAGAGTTGGTGCCAGAGTTACACGGAGTTTGGTTCAAATCCTGACTCTGCTACTTATACCGACTGTGTGAACTCTTCCAGCCTCATTTTCCTCATGTATACTGTGGATATGATCATATCCACGGCCTTGAGGGTGTGCCATGTGCCAGGCACTGTACTAGACTTAGTGTGCATGGCAATCAGAGGAACAGTTGAAACCTGCTCTCGAGGTTCGTGTATTCAGTAGCGCTTTTTGCGAAGACTAAATGCAGTAATTCCAGCACTTAGTATATACTAGGCACTCAGTAAATAGAAGTGATGATGATGTTTTCTCTTATGCTCTCCTCTGTAGCTAAAAAGGGTAAAGTTAGCTAAAGGGAGCAAGAGACCACTTTGAAAGACTACTGCTGGCCAGGCGCCCGGTGGCTCACGCCTGTAATCCCAGCACTTTGGGAGGCCGAGGCAAGTGGAACACCTGAGGTCAGGGGTTCAAGACCAGCTTGGCCAACATGGTGAAATCCCATCTCTACTAAAAATACAAAAATTAGGTGGGCATGGTGGTGGGCACCTGTAATCCCAGCTACTTGGGAAGCTGAGGCAGGAGAACCACTTGAACCCAGGAGGCAGAGGTTGCAGTGAGCTAGATCGTGCACTGCACTCCAACCTGAGTGATAGAGACTCAGTATAAAACAACAACAACAAAAAAAACTGCCACTGACTGCTCTCATGCCCACTCCCTTTCCAAGTCCTCCATTTAAAAATTCTCAAAGTCTGGAGCAGGGTTTCTTGACTTTAGCATCATTGATATTTTGGTCTGGGTAATTCCTCCTTGGGGCAGGGGCTCTGTTTCATGCTTTGCAGGATGTTTAGGAGCATCCCTGGCCTCTACCCACTAGATGCCAGTAGTACACCACCACCCCTCAGATGAGACAACCAAAAATGCCTCTAGACATTGCCAATGTCTCCTGGGGCACAAAATCCCTCCCCTTCCCCCAGGCTGGGAACACGGGATCTAGGGAGAGGAACGACAAGAGGATCATCCTTGCTGAGTCTCCAGGAGCAAGCTGGGAACCGTGCAAATGTACCTTAACTTTTTCCCACCCAATTATTGTAACCTGCTGGTTGACATCCAAAATAACAGGAAGCTCCTGGTGAGGGGGGAGTTTCCCCCTCCCTGTGGTCATTCCATTGGCTCCTGCAGAAAATACCATCTTGGAATAGAAATCTTACCCTCTTAAAAATGTTATCAGCTTCATGCTGCATTTTAACATACCTTTCCCTCATACCATTTTTTTTCCTTTTTTCTATTTTTTTGGAAAGTGAACAAAATCTCCAATGAGGTCACAAGCTGCAAAATTCTGCCAGTCTTTTTAAATATTACACTTGGCACCACATTTAAGAACCAAATAGCTGTTCCATCAAATGCAAGAAAACCCAAAATGAGAGGTGTTCCCAAGCCACAGAAGAACTTTTTTTTGTAAAGGCTTTGAAAACCGGACTGTGCTTTTTTAGCTGTTGACTAGGTCGTTTTGGATCTGGGCTTTCCTATTGGGTGTTGGTAACAACCACCCTCCACCTTCAACAAGGGTCATATTGGGTAGGGGTGGGATTATTTAAAATAAAATACTATTCATTTAGAACATCTGTTAGTTGAGGGTAGACAGTATTAGGCTAGAAGCTGGCTTCTACCACTTGGATATGTTCTTTAAGCTTTAGATCCCATATTGCCAAGGTCTACCCCAGGAGCTTAAAAGAGGCAGTTTTAGGACAAATACAACTTTTTTTGAGATGGAGTCACACTCTGTCACCCAGACTAGAGTGCAGTGGTGCAGTCTCGGCTCACTGCAGCCTCCCGGGTTTGAGTGATTCTCCTGCCTCAGCCTCCCAAGTAGCTGGGATTACAGGCACCCGCCACTATGCCCAGCTATTTTTTGCATTTTTCATAGAAACGGGGTTTCACCACATTGGCCAAGCTGGTCTCGAACTCTTGACTTCGTGATTCGCCCACCTTGGCCTCCCAGAGTGCTAGGATTACAGGCGTAAGCCACTGCACTCAGCCAGAACAAATACAACTCTGCTTTTCTCAATAGGAGGTAAACTCGTGTGACAAGCAATCAAGAAAAGTAGCACAAACTGAAAATATACATGAATTCAAGATGGTTTTAATTCCAGAAGTCATAGAGCCATGCCTGGTAAGGAAGAGATGGCTAGATGCAAGAGGCCTGGGGCGTACGCCTGGCCTTCCGCAGTGAATTAACCTAGAGCCCTTCTTCTAGAGCCATGGCCAAGAGGGAGATGAGAACATGGAAAGTAGAGTGAGACTCACCAAAAGGCCACCTGCATGAAGAAAAGGAGAGACAATGATCATGGCGGGCAGTATTAAGGGCTGATTCATGTACAGGAATTTCCAGCCTTTTCTAAAAGCAATTGAGGTGTCACTTCCTTCTCCCTGTTCTGGCTGCCTCCTGGAGTCCTTCCTTGGACGTCAGCTCTAAGGACCTCCCCAGCACAAAGCTTAGGGCTCTATCCACGGGAAGGTAGTGCTACGCACAAACCATCCCTCAGCAACAGTCTCAGCCAGGAGGAACCCGCAGGCAGCCATGGCCTTTCTTTTGCCCGGATGAATCTAGTTTGCACTACAAATGTAGATGGGGAAACAGGAAAAGCAAGGTTTCCAAAGTCTACTGACATAACCTGGAATCCTACCCATCGTCTCTGTTCTGTACTCTCCCTAAAGTATATCTCTGTCTCTCAAGGGAGTCATTTGAAAATGGAAAAAGGTCCCCAGAATCCCCCAGGCCTAGAACCATCACAGCCATGGATGGGGACAATCTGCCTTCTGAAGGAAGCAGGCAAAGCCCTCAATTCTTAAGGATCCTTTCTCAGCACAGTTCACTTGGTGACAATTGCCAAGTGATGTATTGCAGATTCATTAACAATGGAGGGTGATGTGTTATATGTTTTCTTCACAGAGGAGAAATGGGGAGACAGGCAGGGGCCATGAGGTTAGGTTACAAGTCCAAAGTCACTGTGTTGATGACACCTTTCGCTTAGGAGAACTTCCCTGAAACTGCAAAGTGTTTACCCAGTAGGGCACTCTTTTCTGCAATTATCTTTAAGGATGGGTGTTTTCAAATAATCAACGTTGCGGACAGGGGAGGTGAACTCCAAGCTCTTAAATGAGAACCGTAACAGTTATACATTTTTCCATCCCCCACCCCAAAATGATTATTGCAGCCTCCTCCCCTTCTCTTGCTCCCGAGTTCAGAAACGTGAAGAACAGCAGAAAACCTTTCCCTCTGCCCGGTGAGTCAGCCTTGCCTAAGTCCATGCGTAAGCTCTCCTCAAGTCAGCGGCAGCTCAGAGCTGCGGGTCTGTGTGCCGCCGAGATAAATTTGGGTCTAGAAGGGATGACGTAATGCTAAACCCTAGAGGTAGCTGCTGCCTCCCAGGGCTCCTGTCGCCAGGGCTGCCGGCTGACATCCTAACCACACGGAAACGTACCAAGGACTCAGGTGCTGCCGGAGCAGGAGAGAAAGGGAAAGGACATGGGGTGGGGGGAACGCCAGCGGGAGGCAGTGTTTATCTGAGATGACTGAATCTGGAAGTTTGTTGTTTTTTAACTCCAGTTTTACTGGTGAGATCAGACCACTGGCAAAGGCTCAAACAGCTGCACTTGACTCCCATCCTGACCTATCTCTTCCCTCTTAGAAAAGGGCTTCTTACATTTTATTAAATGGCCCTTATTACAGCAGCCTATTTCAGTGATTATAATGGATGTATTAATCTCTCAAATGTCCTTTTCCTTCTTTTTTGCACGAACTTGGATCCAAGAAGAAATCTGCATTGCAGGACTCAATTAATATGCACATCTAAACGGCTTGCTTACTCCAGAGCACCCCATTTGGGGTGACACCAGGGTGCTACTGATAAGGTATTTGGGAGGATTTTGCTAGGGCCATGCCAAGCAAATATGTCCCCAAATAACATTTCATGGTTTATGTCATAGAAGTTTGTATCATTAAGCTTATTTCTCAATACAGTCTCCATTTTTCAGTCGAGAAAACTGAGGCTAAGAGAGGTATGATAACCTGCCCAAGACCAACAGCTGTCTATCAAACTGATGGAACAAGGGTTAGAACTCAGGCCTTTTAAACCTGTGGGACGCAATCCTTTAAATATCAAGATCAAGTTACATTCCCAAGGATCCGAATGCTGTTTCTTTCTGTTCTTGGTTCATTCTTCCCCAAGGAAAGGTTGCTGTCAGAGTCAACTCCTTCACTCCTGGTGATGATCACAATCCTTGGGCCCAACTTCACCCTTCCACTATAATTAAAAGACCACCACAGGAAAAAGACATCTTAGTTGTATTGAAGTAGCTTTCTTCATTAGAAATGCCTCCCAAATACTTTTCAATATTTGTTAGTGTAATCACATTTTATTCTTTAATTTGTGCCTGTAATCATTTACGCTGGTAGATTTTGTGACTTTCAGCAATATCTCGCAAATAACCTGGTCAGCCATGGTGTGTTATGCTTTTGAAGCACTGTTCAGTTCCAAGAGTTAATATTTTTGTTTAGCATTTCTGCATCTATATTCAAAAGCAAAAGCAAACGCAAACTGTATTTTTTATTGTTTACTAGATGTTGCTATTGCAATAGTCTGTTCTTTCAAAGTTAGATGTAACTTGTTTTTAAAGCCTTAAAAAAAAAAAAAAAAAGGCTGCCAGAGGCCTTCTCCTGCTGCTAAGAGGATGTCCCACATTCTTGTCAAAGCCCTGGGTAACCCTCCCTCCCCTGCCAGGAGCTGGCCTCGAGTTGCCCTGCCCCCATTCCTTGGCATCACCACCCTTTTCCAGGCAGCAGAAACTTGTGGAGGTCACGCTTAGGCCCAGCCAGGCCCTGAACACTAAACCATACAACAGGCTCCTGACGCCTCGTGTCTGAGTTCTCTCAGTCTCAGATGCAGCACTTATAATAAAAATACCTTGCTGTTGCCTGTCCGAGGCATAGCTGATCTCACCAGCTCTTCCAGCAATAGTGTTCTGATTCTAGGAAGCTGGGATTCTCCCTAGCTCTTAGAACAATACGCATCCATTTGCCTACTAGCCGCCATGTAACTAGGGCCGACATGCTGCTCCTCTGGTCAGTTCATTTAATCCTTATCACCCTTCTGAGATTCCTATTTTACAAATAAGGCCCAGAACGGTTAGGTGGTTTGCCCAAAATCACACAGGTTATGAACAGATTCGAACCTGAATTTTCTGACTCTTGGACCCTACAGCATACATCATGTTACGTTCAATCATGTAAGGTCAAACAAAATTGGTTAAAGCAATGGTCTCAACCAAGGGCAATCCCATCACACTAGGAGGCTTTAGAAACATTGTAGGAGTGTCTTTTTTATTGTCACAATGACTGGGAGGGTAGGTTCCAGTGGCATTTAGTGAGTGGGAACCAAGGATGTTAATGCCACATTCCAGACTAATCTGTACAAGAACTGAACTCCTGTGTTGAGAAACACTAGGCCAGAAAGTTAAAGACAGAAAACTCATCATTTAGCCAATAAATATTCCTTAAGCATCTGTTATGTACCAGGCCCTAAGCTAATGCCAAAGATAAAATAATGAACAAAATTACTTATGGTCCTGCCCTCTATGTGCTTATATTCTAGCCCTCCAGACCGACGATAAACAAGTAGAGTACGTGTAAATTGTGATGAGCAGGATAAGGGATAAATGATAAAAGTGGGGTAAGGTTTACGTGGGTGGGTGGGGAGTTCTGGGATGATCACAAAAACTGTTTAGGACATTTTCTCAAACTTTAAGCAGCACACAAATCACTGGGAATTGTGGCAAATGCAGATTCTGTTGCAGCAGGCCTGGAGTCTCATTTCTGACAAGCTCCCAGGAGGTACCAAGGCTGTCCATCCTCCAATCACACTCACTCTGAACCACAGTGGTGAAGGCTATGGCAAGGAGTTTGGATTTTAAGTGAGGCAGGACGTATTGAAGGGCTTTTGAAAAGTGAGTAACATTAACCCAGTTATATTTTTGCTTTTTTTTTTTCTTTTTTAGACAGAGTCTCACTCTATCACCCAGACTGGGGTAGAGTGGCAGGATCTTGGCTCACCGCAACCTCTGCCTTTTGGGTTCAAGTGATTCTCCTGCCTCAGCCTCCAAGTAGCTGGGATTAGAGGTGCCTGCCACCATGCCCAGCTAATTTTTGTATTTTTAGTAGAGACGGGGTTTCACCATGTTGGCCAGGTTGCTCTCAAACTCCTGACCACAGGTGATTCATTCACCTTGGCCTCCCAAAGTGCTGAGATTACAGGCGTGAGCCACTGCGCCCAGCCGAACCCAGTTATATTTAAGATCCCTCTTGTTTCCTAGCTCTAGATCAGTGAGAGGAAGAGGTTGGTTTATGTCATCATCTGACCGGAATCAGCTAGCCCACACTGTCACGGTGACAGCAAGGACCTAATGCTCATCTCTGCAGCTCACAGTTGCCTCTCTCCTCTGGCTTCCCTGGCAGAAGCTCTTGGCTCCGTGTATGGGCCAGCTCAGTTACCCTACAAGCTTGGGCGCCTCCAGGAAGCCTAATACGGCCTGATAGGGTGTGGATTCACACCCTGACATCTTAGTGTGCAGAACCACAGGAGACCTACTGGTTGGGTGAGTTCCCCAGGGGGTGCTGGGTAAGGTAGTACTGCACATGCAAGCAGTGACACCCTAGACCATCTCCATCTAGAGAAAGGGGCCATTTGGCTCCACTGTCAATGCCCAAAGGGCCGTGGAGGTTCTGACCACCCTCTCTCTACCCTAGTATGAGTGGGGAGAAAAGGAAGTTGCTCCAGGGAGGCATCCCCAAGGGGACCCTCAGCCTGAACTTAAAACATTCCAGATTCCAACTCTTGCCTCTTGGAAATTTCTTACTCCCTGGGGCTTTTCCCAGAGCCCTAAGGTCTCCCTAGGAAGAAAGAAAAACCTGGGGTTTTAGTCTCTACTCCGCTACTTGTTAGCATGTGGCCTTGGGAAAGTTAGCCTTGCTAAAGCTAAGGCTTTCTTCATCTATAACATGAGGGTTATTATAGCACCTGCCTATTGGATGTTTGTGAGAATTTAATATAAAGCACTTAGCATTGTGCTGGCCCATAGTAAATGCTCAGTAATAGGAGGCCATATCACTATTCCTTTGGAAAACAGAGAAGACACTGCACTTGTCAGCAGCTTTCTTGGGGACAGGTTATCACACTCCCAAAAGACAGATAAGAATTGTTGATTGATTGCTATTTGTCTATCATTTGAAGTAGAATATAGACCTGGAACTGGAGATCATACATGCTTCACTTTTTGGCTCCCTGGCAGGTTTTGGAAATTATTTGTTGAACTCAACTCAGTTTTATAGCTGGCAGAAAAAAAATGAAAGTTGGATGCAAGGCACGCTCAGTCTTGGGAGCCAAAAAATACGGCAGGACAGTCAGGCTGTGGTGGAGGTAAGAGGAAGATAACACAGGGGCACCACAAGGTAGCTCTGGGCCTCTGCAGAAATAAAAACAAAGTCCACGCCAGCTTTCACTTGCTCAGAGCAGCCCTGGGCATGCCCTTCACTTTAATACAATAGCCTACCTACTCCCAAATTATCTTTATCCAAACATTCTTACTAATGGCAATAAAGACACAGAAAAAGAAATTTCAAATAGTAGGTAATCCAAATCCCCTTTTATTGGCTTTCTTTTGATTTCCCAATCTCCCTCTCCCTCAAGACGGTGTTTATCTTTAGAATTTTGTTGTGTTTAAATTTCCTTACAGACACTGGAGTTGGATAGAGTCTGTGGACAAAAGCCTGTTGTACAGGCAAGTGGACTTGGGAGGAACACTGGTGTGGACAATCCTCCAAGTGCAGAAGGCCCCTATCTGTAAAGAACTGAGAGTGGAATGTATTTATTTACAAGGTTGCTTACAATTCCCTAAGCTCGGGCAGTAAAAGAAAAAAAAAATAGATCTGTAGAAATTACCAGGACAAACACAAAAAACACAAAGGATTTTAGGCTGGGCAGGCTGGTTCATGCCAGCAATCCCAGCACTTTTGGAGGCCGATGTGGGAGGATCCCTTGAGTGCAGGAGTTCGAGACCAGCCTAAGTAACATAGCAAAACCTTGTATCTACAGAAAATACAAAAAAATCAGTGGGGCAAGGTGGCACACATGTGTACTCCCAGCTAGTCGGAAGGCTGAGGCAGGAGAATCCCTTGACATCAGGAAGTAGAGGTTGTAGTGAGCTAAGATTGTGCCACTGTACTGCAGCCTGGGTGACAGCAAAAAAGAAAAAAAAAAAAAAAAGGATTTTAAACATAGATGCGGGAGGCAGGGAGGGAAGGAACTACTCCTTTTGGAAGCTCAGGCTAAATATTTATTCTGTCTATAATGATAGCTAAAACCAAAGACAAAAAGCTCAAGTCAAATGCCATCCTGCACTGTTGGGGTTCACTTTAAGACAAGTGAATTTCTAAAACCTGGCAGTGGAATAATACACTCCATGAGGACAGGAACTCTCCCTCTAAAACCTGGCTCTGGAACAATACACTCCATGAGGGCAGGGACTCTACCTCCAAGACCTAGCACAGTGCCTCCCATAAAGCAAGTATATACTCTCTAAGTACTGGTTTAATTAATAAATGAATGAATAAACACAAATTTAGGGAGAATGACGGGCTCACAACATAATTCCACATCTTACTAAAGTAGTTGCCACAAGGGCCTTTTCGAGAGAGTTTCTCTAAAGTTTTTTGAAAAAGGATTCTGTTTACATATACTTCCTGGAGTATATTGCTCAAGCCAAGGGTCACCTGAACTTTCAAAACGTTTCATAAGCAAGGGGCCCAGCACCCATTCTTCCAAGATCAGGAAGCAAAGAATGAGCCTCCTGCTCAACATGATGGCGGCAAATGCCCATTATTTTTGACCACACAGATCAAGTCAGCTGTTGACAGCTTTTACACCTCTAGTCAGGCCACTCGGGTACAATGACATCAGAGACAATTGCTTCCTTTAAGTTAGAAGAGCCAGGTGTCTGTCCCTGGGGAATTGAAGCCTTTCCCATTCCCTTCCTTCCTCCCTCCCTCTCTTTCTTTCACTCTCCCCATTGTGAGCCCAGAGCGCCACTCTCGACCTCCAGAAGGAACCCTCAAGATTTTAATTCCTCCTCCTCAGTCAAGGCTTGGGATAGCCATCTTGTCACTGCCACCACCTTCTAGCTCCTCTTCCACCTCCTCCTCCTCAAATGTAAAAGACAGTATTTTTCTAAGTATGGCAGATTGAAATTAGCTTCGTTTTGAAAGACTATTGAGAATGCTGCAATGACCTTTGCAATAACTGGACACACCCTGGGATCAGTAAACCAGGTTTGAAAACTGCTGACTTTATGAGCACTGGACCTGTGAAACAAATGCCTGGGGTGGGGCTCTACCTGGAACCCATTCTCATATCAGGTGGGAGGGAACACAGCCCAGAAGGACCTGGTTCTGCCTCTGCTGTGTCATCTTGGGCAAGCCAGTGTCCGTCCCTGGGTCTCAGACTCCATAACTGTACAGTGAGGATGATGGATGCTCTCTGACCTCTGGGGCTCCTTCTGGTCCTGATGCTCTGTGCTACTACCTGCCTCCTTTAAAAACAAAACCTGAAGTGAAGGGGAAAGAAAAATGGGAAAGGAAAAGAACGGTTCAGAAGGCCAGATCACCATAAAGCTCCCCCATTTCTGCCGGCTGAAAACTGCTTTCCTCATTCTGCAGGAAGACTCCCATTTCTTGCTGGGTTGTTACTTTTCTATCTTTTTTTCTTTCTCTCCCCCTCCCTTTTTTTAAAAAAACTCAAAAGCCACAAAACCACAATTCATCTCCCCAAAACAGGTCACTTGGAAGCCAGAACTGTCGGGGGTTAGGTGTGTCAGGCCTGACATACTGGTGGTATCTAAGTGAAGACCGGGCCAGGGCAAGCATGTGCTTCTCCTCCAGAAACCCAGTTTAAATCAATATTTATCCAACTGTATTTATAGAAAGTGGTGGTGGTAGCAGGAGCGGCGGGGTGGGGAGGCAGGGGGATCTAAAACAGAACAAGCCACAATGACTGATGCAAATCTTTGTGGCCAATTCGCTTCTGCAGGGCTGGGCTTTTTTTTTTCAAAAGGCAAAAAGACCCGGCTTTTGATGAACCTGCTGTTGGCCCCAGTACCATAGCAACAGCCCCAAGTCCTCTAATATGCCCAGAGGACAGACTTGGGAAAGGCAGCGGGAGGGGCGTGGTGTTTCCTAGGAGCCCTAAACTTGAGTTAAGGCCAGGAGAGTTGAACAACTCTGAAAGACAAAAAAAAAAAAAGGTCTCTGGTTGGCTATTCTGTCTCCAGCCTCACTTCTAAATCTCTTCTAAGCAAGGTGTGTGCAGGAAGACGACCTTGGACAATAAACAAGGTGATTCAAATACCAGCTGTAATTCAGGTTCCTGGGTAACCTTGAGTAAGTCATTTCACTTCTCTGGACTTCATTTGTTGACTGTAAAATGAGTACATGTGTATATGATTAAGAGCATAGGCTCAGGTTGGGCGCAGTGGTTCACACCTGTAATCCCAGCACTTTGGGAGGCTGAGACAGGCGGATCACCTGAGGTTAGGAGTTCAAGACCAGCCTGGCCAACACGGTGAAAACCCATCTCTACTAAAAAATAAAAATAAAAAGTATAAAAAGTAGCCGGGTGTGGTGGCACACACCTGTAGTCCCAGCTACTTGGGAGGCTGAGGCAGAAGGGTCGCTTGAACCCAGGAGGCAGAGGTTTCAGTGAGCTGAGATTATGCTACTGCACTCCAGCCTGGGTGACAGAATGACATTCCATTGCAAAAAAAAAAAAAAAGAAAGAAAAAAAGAAAAACAAAACAACAAAAAAATCATAAAGGTAGAAAATAAATCTAAATTGTGGCATCACTATGATTATTACAATTAGAATTACACAATGACTTATTTTGGTGGCAAATACTTTTTGGAACAATAAAGTCTTATGGTAATTTTTTTAAAAAGAGCATAGGCTCTGGAATCAGAGACCTAAGTTCAAATCTCAGCTCTGCCACTTACTAGCTATATGTCCTTTGGGCAAGTTACCTGGCATCCCTGCTCCTCAGTTACCTCCTCCATTAAAGGGGGTAATAAAATTGCATCCATCATGAGGTTATTGTGAAGATCGGGGGAGATAATGAATGTATAGCGCCATACTTGGAATATAGTCAGTGTTCAATAAATGGGACCCATTACTGATATTATGCCATAGAATTAGTTGCTGCTGCTGCATGCTGGCACCCTCCTCATTTTCTTCAGTTTCATCTCTAGACTTTTGCCCAGGCATCCCCAGATGATAATCCCCATTTCTGGATGTATCAGTGGGAGAGTGTTTTGATCAGAGACAAGAGATGGATGAGTAGCTACTTTTTTGCCTTGGTAGCTAATGGAGCCTCCTTTTTGCTCCCAAACCAGGAATGGCTCAATTCAGCTTCTCTAACTTCCAATGCCCTTCCCTCTCCCTGGAGCTCTGGGATTCTGAAAGCCATAATAATATCCTCAAAAAAAAGTCTTCTTCTGGCCAGGCATGGTGGCTTATGCCTGTAATCCCAGCACTTTGAGAGGTCAAAGCAGGTGGATCACGAGGGCAGGAGTTCGAGAACAGCCTGACCAACATGGTGAAATCCCGTCTCTACTAAAAATACAAAAATTAGCCAGGCATGGTGGCATGTGCCTGTAATCCCAGCTACTCAGGAAGCTGAGGCAGGAGAATCGCTTGAACCCGGGAGGTGGAGGTTACAGTGAGCTGAGATCGTGCCACTGCACTCCAGCCTGGGTGACAAAGCGAGACATCGTCGAAAAAAAAAAAAGGCCAGGTGTGATAGCTCACGCCTGCAATCCCAGCACTTTGGGAGGCCAAGGCAGGCAGATCACGAGGTCAAGAGATCGAGACCATCCTGGCCAACATGGTGAAACCCTGTCTCTACTAAAAATACAAAAATTAGCTGGGTGTGGTGGTGTGTGCATGTAATCCCAG
>CAUYQU010052630.1:0-28107 GCA_963574635.1 Cheracebus regulus
TGTGGCTCCTTCTCCGGGAATCTCCCAGTCTGTGGGCATCAAAAATTCGTCTGCAATTGCGGCATCCACTCGCTCTCTGCGCTTTCACTGGGAGCTACAATCCTGAGCTGCTGCTACGCGGCCATCTTGGATCTCTCTCGAAGCAGAATACCTTTTAATGTCCCCTCCAGCACCCAACATAGGGGTTCTCACAGAACAGGCACTCCACAACTATTGAATGAGCAAATGAACAAATGGATGGAAGTAGCCAGTGGGGTTGTTCTCTCAGTTCTCCTTCATGGTGTGGTGTCTGTGTCAGTGTGCTCAGTCAGAAAGAAAACACTTCCAATCTGCAGAAACTGAGAGAATACCTCCAGGCCAGACTTCCAACTAATTCCCAGCACAAAATTGGACCTGTGCATTCAGATGAATTGTGGCTTGAAGACTGCAATTACACCAGCACAGTGGTTCTCAGGTTTTGTTCAGGACATGGATGTCTTTAACAGAAAAGGCTGTACTGTAGTCCCTCCCACCCCTACCCAGGCCTCCTTTCTTCCCTCTCTTCCTCTTGTCCATGTAGAGGGTGCCCTGTAGAGGCCAGCCATGCTAGAGTGCATTTTCATCACTGACCCCCAGCCAGGCCAGCTATGTAAGTAGGTGGGACCCACAGCTGCACATATACATGCATGCATGATTTTTTTTTAGATGGAGTCTTGCTGTCACCCAGACTGGAGTGCAGTCATGCAATCTTGGCTCACTGCAACCTCCACCTCCCAGGTTCAAGTGATTCTCCTGCCTCAGCCTCCTAAGTAGCTAGGATTACAGGCATGTGTCACCATGCCCAGCTAATTTTTGTGTTTTTACTAAACACGGGGGTTTCACCATGTAGGCCAGGCTGGTCTCACACTCTGAGCTCAGGTGGTCCGCCTGCTTTGGCCTCCCAAAGTGTTGGGATTACAGGTGTGAGCCACCATGCCTGGCCCAACGTTATGATTTTAAAGCATCTCTATGTTACCTGTAACTCCCTTACCATCATTCCTTGGAGCAGACCTCCCAAAAAATAAAAAATACTGTCTAGGGAAGGTAATCCAAGAACACATTAACCACCTAGGCTCAAGCCTGTTCATCAAATCGGTAAGCCTGTTCTCCAGCAGAAACCTGAGGGAGTGGGACAAAGAAGAGGTAGGTTTTGACAGGCAGGAAAGCTGCGAGGGAAAGGGAATGTCCGGGCATCAGTTACTTCTGCAAGAGCAGGTCTCAGTGCAATATCACATTAAGGGGCTTGTGTTCTCTGCCTCGCTTGCTGCATAAATACCACCAGAGCTCTGGGAGGATGGGCACGAGGCAGCAGGTATGCTGAGAGGTTTACAAGCTTCTCTGCAGGGGCTGGGCTGGGGCAGAGACACAAGGAATGGTTTGCAAAAAGCAAAGACTTCAGGATTCAAGGCAACCTATGAAGACACGCCGTTGGCTGAGTTTTCTTGCTATCAAGCCTTCTCAGTTCTGGGTAGGGGGTGGTTTCTTGCTAGTGAAGACCCCCATGGATGCCAGTCTTGCAAGCAAGAGGCAGCTAACAACAGATTGCACACGGTAAGAGCCTCACACTGGCTGAGCTCCAATGCGGATGTGGGAGAAGGAAAATGGCTGATGCTGCAGGGGATCTAAGCTTCTACTGTCTGGGATGTTTACCTCATTAGGCTGTTTTACATAACATCAGCCAAAAAAAAAAAAAAAAAAAAAAAAAACAAAGAAAAAATAGATGGAGGGACCCTACTGGAGTTCAGACCCAGATTCTGAGCCCTCACCCTTGGATTCCTCTAAGGTCTGAGCTGGGACATCTAGGCAGCCCTTCACACTGGCTCAGTTACTTCATCTGCAAAGGAGCCACAGCAACATGAGAGGGGCTCCTGGGATAAACCGAGTCATCCTCTGAGCAGCATTACAACCAATTGAACAAAAAGAGATGCTTACTGTTAGTTTCATCCCAAGCCTTTTGGTCCACAGCATTCATCTTCTCATAACAAGGATGGCTGCAGGAGGAGGGACCAGGAGACCAGGCAGCTCCCAGGCTGAGAATGCCAGAGAGGTGTGAGTGGGAAGAAAGTCCAGAAGGTGGCCACTCTACATTGGAGCAGGCTGGGCTAGGACTGGCCAGGTCAGTCTACTGGGAAAGGGAAGGCAGCTGCCATCAGGCAAAGAGCCAACATATGTCCAAGGTGAGAAGGTCGATGCCAGTGGGGAGGGCAGGACCTAGTGTGGCTAGAGAGAATCTAGACAGCATCAGGGACCCTGGGGTTCAGGAGCAGGACCCTCTAATTCTGGAGAGGGAGAAGGTGAGGAAGAGGGCATGGGAGAGGCCAAGTGAGGGGGTCAGGTAGGGCTTGGCCACAAAGAATAAGTTAAGAGTCCTGCCCCAAGATCCACACCAGAGCAACAGGACACGCTGGGCTTCCCACCATACCCCGGCCTGGAGTCAGTCTGGGGGTCCCCCAAGACTGAGCCAACCCACAGGCAGGGGTAACAGATCAAGAGCTGTGGGGACAGGGAGCCAAATGTGTCACGCAGGTGTCTGCGGTAAGTGAGGCAATTCTGGATTTTTACTTCTTGTCCCTCCTAGTGATGTGGACACTAAAATGTCCCTGCTCATCCACAAAGTCTTGGTCTTCTGCCTCCCTTCCTCCATCCCCGCTGCTCCGTCCCTCTGCCGGCCAGGCTGTACTCTGTTTCCAGATGGCTCCTCGGCACAGACGTTCTCTGCCCCAGGGGTGCAAGGATCCTCTGTGCAGGTGAAGGCGAAGACCCCCAGCACTGTAGATGCGGAGCCTGTTCTACCTGGTCCTGGTACGTGCTCAGCTTGCCTGGGGCAACAGTCGCAGGGTCGACGAGTGAGCTGGTGTCTATGTGTCTGGAGAGCAGGGAGTAGAGAATTCCGGGAGGGAAATGGTCTCTCGTTCTTTCCCTCCCCGGCCAGCTGGAAAAGTGCTGTGTGACTATCCAGTCTAATTAGTTGAACCCTCAGTCTTGAAAGAAGAAAGCTTCAAAAAAAACACCTCTGGGTTTCTTGGCTCTCAGCATCTTGAAAGATAACCAAGAGCATCTGATTGCAGGAAAGTAGAGCTCAGCTCCTCGCCTCTCACTGCCAGGAGCAATCCACTGGAAGCAAAATCCTGCATCTTGAAAACGCCCCGCAGAATGGTAACATCCGAGCTCACATCACAGTGACTCCGCATCTCAGGGCTCTGACCCTGAGGGAACTTAGTAACGACTGTCCACGGGGGCCCTGCCCAGCAAATCAGCAGATCGGGGGGCGAAGAAGACCCCCTTCTAATACCTTCCCTCGGTGGGCAACCTCAGGCAGGCTCTGCTGCTGTGCCCTCTGCCAGCCTCCCTGGGGTCCTCGCCCGCGGCAGCCAACGCCCAGCTCCATGCCATCCCTGTTTCTTCCTGGGATGAACGCACTCACCTCTCAGTGACATCTTCCCATCCCCTGCTTTCTCAGCCCCCTTCCTCTGCCAGAGCCCACCCTGGCTGCCCAGGTCCTTTCACAGCCCCCACCCCACCCCCGCTCCCATTCACCTACCTCCCCTTGCTGTGGCTGGGCAAAGCCTGGACACCACCTGTGCTGAAAGGCCAATGCCAGAGGGGAGCCAGCAGCAGGGAGAACAAGGGCAGAGCTGTTGGGGATGGTCTTAGGGGCTCCTGGGGGTTGTACGAGGACACCAAACTCTCCAAACAAGCAATGCCTCCATAGACTGAACTGCGGGATAGGAAAAGCCTACAGGGACATGTTCTAGGGAGAGGGTGAAGCAGCTCCGTTTAAAATGTCACTGGTTCCCCTGACCGTGTCAATCGGATTCTGTCACATTTAAAACATAAACCAGACAGCCCACCGGGGAGCAGCACCAGCCCAGCTCATCTTCTGCAGCTGCCTGTGCCCTCCTCACTGGCCAGTGACTCTTGCCTGTCCCGCTTTGTCCTAGAGGCAGCCAGAGGATCTGGGTCAGGCACGCAGCTCACCCTCGGAGCCCGCACAGGCAGGACAAATGCTGTTTACCTCACCCAGCTCTGCACTCCAGGGCACTGCACTGCAGCCCACCCAGGGACTCAAGGCAGACAGTGGGCGGGTAGGAAGGCAGACAGGCTGCACCAGGCCTGGGTGGACTGATGATACGGATCCCAACTCCAGAAGGAATTCTGCCTTTTCCCAGGGTGAGAAGGAAAAACAGGCACTCACAGTACCCACCAGCAATCACCTACCAAGCCAGAGTGAGAACCTGGTCACCAGTTCACCCACACAACTCAGCATTTGAACCTCATCTACAAAGTTCACCCCTCTTTCCCACCACACACACACACACACACACACACACACACACACACACACACACACACACAGGCTTCATCCTCTGGCCTTTACTCCCTATGGAATTTACTCTCTCTTTACAATTACATTTGTAAGCCTAGTGGCCTCCAGAATCTTCTATCCCTTTACCAGCTAGTCACCTGACTATAAGGTATATGAGTGCATACCCCAGCAGTTAAGCCTCTCATTGGTAGGCTTAACTTTTCAAAAACCACAATGTAATTTTAAACCTAATTGTGCCTTTTCCTACTTAAAAATTTTATTTCCAGATCAATGGTTGATGATGAGGCCACATGCAAATTCTTGATGAAAAGTATATAACTCAGGTGAGGCACAGTGGCTGACACCTGTAATCCCAGCACTTTGAAAGGCAGAGGCCAGGAGTTCAAGACTAGCCTGGCCAACATGGCAAAATCTAGTCTCTACTGAAAATACAAAAATTAGCCAGGCATGGTGGCACATACCTATAGTCCCAGCTCCTACCAGCCTGGGCAACAGAGCAAGACTCTGTCTCAAAAAAAAAAAAGAAGAAGAAAGAAGAAGAAGAAGAAGAAAGAAGAAGAAGAAGAAGAAGAAGAAGAAGAAGAAGAAGAAGAAGAAGAAGAAGAAGAAGAAGAAGAAGAAACAAAGAAAAGTATATAATTCAAGTTTAACCAAAGTTCAAATATTTGCCAGAAAGTGTTTCAGGGAAAAAAAATCACATTTCCTCCCTTTGGCAAAAATTATCTAGTAGGAAAATATACAGAATATAAGATATCATGGTCAAATTACAAAATGATAACCAGGCCGGGCACAGTGGCTCATGCCTGTAATCCCAGTACTTTGGGAGGCCAAGACGGGTGGATCATCTGAGGTCAAGAATTCGAGACAAGCCTGGACTACATGGTGAAACCCTGTATCTACTAAAAATACAAAAATTAGCTGGGCATGTTGGCACGCACCTATAGTCCCAGCTACTCAGGAGGCTGAGGGAGGAGAATGGCTTGAACCCAGGAGGCAGAGGTTGCAGTGAGCCAAAACTGTGCTGCTGCACTCCAGCCTGGGCAATAGAATAAGACTCCATCTCAAAAAAAATAATAATAACCAATCTAGGATGAAATGAATTAATTTGATCCCACTTAAAGTATTAAAGAGTGCAGGACCCTCAAACCAAATAAAGAAATCAGACTGTGATTTTTTTTTTCATTTCTAGTGTTTGATCAGGAGTTTGCTAATATTTAATCATTTCTGCTTTATTTCAAAGGGGGTTTATGTGCCTACTTCCCACCTAATGTCATCAATATCTGACCTCTGAAAATTAAAATCGACACTTCCTACACTTCCCCTCTTGCCAGCATTCCCAATTACACTTAGGACCAAATTCAGCTGTGGCAGATGCTCACCTGCCCTCTGGCTAAAAATAGTTGTCATCGATGTCAGAAATGGCAAATGTTCCCTTTCTCTGCTTAACAGCCCATTAGGCGGCTTTGTGAAAGAGGCAGCTGAATCCCTCACCAAAAGGTGGCCTCAACTTCACCCACACCAAGTGCCCAAGACCTTTTCATATATCAATCGTTGAGATGGCTTTTATCAGTTAAAAATAGATCTGTCACCCCAATTCACAGCATAGGCTGCACACTAGATTTTGCAGAACCCAACAGCACTACAGCTGGGAATAAGAGCCTGGAGACACGCAGGGCTCAAAGAAGACCCCATAAACCTTGGCGTTATCCTCTCCTCTCTGTCTTTGCCGATGCCTTGTGACGTGTTTCCAATGATGCCTCCCTAGGTAATCTCTTTGAATTCCAGGTATCTGCAGTGTGTACAGTCAAAATAGTTCTACTAGGTTTCCCTTGAGGTGTATCTGGGCAATTTACACGAAAATAATTTTCCTTCTTGCTAAAAAACTTCCAAATAATCTTAATTGCTTAAAGCGATTCTACTATATTGTAATTATCACATTGCCTTGTAATTACTTGGATTATGAATGTCTCTTCCCATCCCCCACCCTCCTCCACCCCCAAACTTGAGCTCCTTAAAGAGCCCTCTGTGGCCTCGGTATTCACTGACACAAAAAGAAACAAATTTTGGTTAAATAGAGTTAATTTGAATTGAAGCTGCTATGTCAATAACTTCTTCCTTCTTAGATTCTGAATCCCGTTATAACTCCTGTAACTTAAGTTAGATTTCAGTGGTTAATCAACAGGACCTATCAATCTTGAATATCCCTTCTAGGCTCCTAAGAAGAAACTATATTAGACCAATACATTGTAGAAAAGAAGGAGTCATTGTATATTGCTACATTTTAGTCCTTACATGTCGATCTCAAAAAGGAAATGGATAACCCCGGTGCCTAGTGTCTCTAAGGCAAATATAACACTGAAATTAAATATGTGGCATGCCTAGCTCAAGGCCAGCACATGGGAACCCTCTTTGAACATTAGCTCTCTGTCCCCATGTGCTGCTTAGAGTCTCTAGTAATGGATAAAGCTTGTAGGGGAAACAGTCTGGTGAATGCTGTCTTATCCCTTGGCACCTGATCTATCATTTCAGGCCAGGAGTATTTAGGGACAATCACCTGGACACACAGCCACAGTATATTTCTTGAAACCAGTGAATGATTGTTCTGTTTGATTTTACTTGTCTCTTTCACCTCTCACTCCCACCTCAAGCTGTGGTGCTTTAATTAAAGCCAATCTCAAAAGTAGAATACACCCTCTGGGCCTAATCCACCCAAAAGATAACTAGCCACCAATAAGGAGAAGAGAGATGTTTCCCACCTAGAGATCTACCATCTTCAAAGTTTACCAATTAAGGGATCTTTACTATTAGGAAACAGCAAAAGAAACTTCCATCAAATATAAATGTCAACAGAATCTTAACCTTTCAAAATCTGGTGAAAAAAGATGGACTATGAATGCATGACAAATCAACAGAGGCAGCATGAACTTGCTGACAGTAAGAATATGTCAGCTTGAAGAACTGTGCTCGCAGGAAGGAGAGCTCTCCCGCCACAGACAGGCAGTGTATCCCAATGGAACAGAAGAGTAAAAATAGCCAACAAACTCTATTTGCTCATTAAGTCACCCTCTCATTGTCATTTAAGTCTCTGAGGATCCCTGGCCAAGAAATGCCCTAACGAATGCATGCAGATATTCTGACCTTTGCCAAGGAATTGCACATGAACCAGGGTTCCAAAATCTATCATTCGAGGGTAAACAGTAGCTTTTAAGACCAGATTCTACTTCTTAGTGATCCATCCAGATGCAAATCTCCAATGTGATGCATCCTGCAACCACCAGCTGGTCTCACCCTTTACAAATGCAACCCAAGGGACTAACAGGTTACCACAATAATATTCCAAGCAACTTGGAGACAGGCTGGAATTATTAATAAATCCCAAGAACTGGTTCAGTCAGGTAGGTGAAATCGTACATACCTACCAGGGTAGTGAAATAAGATAACTGTCTAATTACTAGTTGTTTCTGAAGTTTCAATGGTTAGCTCTTTCTTTGATTTTAGAAACAAACTCCCCAGATTTATAATGCAATCAAAACCAACTGAGGCAATTCTGACCCAAAGATATTGGCACTTTACGGAACCATCTCAATGTTCTGAGACCATCCACAGATCCCAGAAGGAGACACATCCAACCCTCCAATTCCTCTAAAGGGGACAATCACAGTCACCAAGACTCAGGTGCACTTACGTAGGGCATGCCACTCGTCCTGACGGATGGTCTTCGTGATGTTGAAAGTGAGGTTCCTGGGGATGGTTGCTGAGGAGTAGTGGTATTTGATGTACGTGCATCGCTCAATTTCTCCTGGAAAAGAGAGACAGGAAATGAAATGTTAAGGAAGCAGCGACCACATCTGGAGTAGTTCTGGAATTAATTTTTCCATCCTGAGGAAGAAGACTTATTTGATATTGGGCCTGGTGACAACTATAGAAAGGCAATACCTTCAACTCAAAAAGAGCAATAGAGTAGAACTACAATCAAATAGCATAGATTTAGATGGAAAAATACATCTCTGGGATCATGCAGATGTGGGAAGAACCAGTGTTTAGGCTGATAGCAGCTTGTTTAACATTACCAAGAAAATCAACTTTCAAGTCAAGAGAGGAAGTTTGGCATCAAAAGACATCGTTTCCAACCAGGGACCAGCACAGAACAGGCTTTGTTAAGCCTTAATGATATCATTTGTGCTTTGAGCACACACAATTTTCTGGAACGGTGAGCTGGGGGATTGCGAAGAGGCCTCCATCCTCCCAACCTTATCCTCCCAACCTCACCTCTGAACACAAAGCACTCAGATAAATCTGTGTCTCTTTGAACTAGTCTCTTCAGATTTCTTGAACAAAACTTTGATTTCTTAACAGACTCAACACCAATCAAAGCATGCTTTACTAGTCAATTGTCAAAATGTTTTTGGCAGAGATTCTCAAAGTGTGGTCCCAAGGCTGGCAACATCAGCATTCCCTAAGAACTTGCAACAAATGCAACTTCTCAGGCTCTCAACCCCAGACCTACCGAGTCAAACTAGGAAGTAGAGCCTGGCAATCTGAATTTAAACAATCCCTCTAGGGATTTTATTACAAACGTAAGTTTGAGAACCACTGGCTTGGAGAAGCTAACAGAATTACCAGTGCATTAATGCATAAATCCAGCCTATTTGCAAATTCCAAAAGGAGGGCACAATGGGGAGCTCTTCCCCCATGACTTTTGGTCTCTTGCAGCCATTTCTATTGACACTTGCTCATCTGGGGGATATGAAGACTCAATGTCAGAGCATTATGAAGAATCAGGAAAGGGGTAATTTTTAAAGGTGAGGGGTTTTTAAATTTGGTTTTGTGCCTGAATGGATTTTGATGGTAATCCATTTTGCACCCCACTGATTTTCAATTTATAAATGGTGGCACACGATTGAATTGTTTGACCCCCTGGCCCACTGTCAGCAGGGAACCTGGCAATTGGCGAAGTGCAATAATTTAGACAGTGCCTCATGAAACTGATGCCTTATTATAAATCATATCTGGACAACTGCCCAGTTGCCAGTTATTGGCAGACGCTCCTCCAGTGAGACTGACGGTGTCCAAGAGGCATGTTCTAGAGAGTGGTATGTGCTCTTCCTGTGTCTTCAGTTTTTCAACTTTTCTACCTCTTTTCCTTTAGCCCACAAGCATCCTGAAGCCTCTCACATGCCCCCAGCATTCCCCCTAAGCATACCTCCTCCTCATACCTTCATCCTGTCATCCTCCTTCTTTAACTTGCAGAACTTGTTGAAAAAGAAGTCTACCAGACAGTCTCCACTTCCTCCATTCACATTCACACCTCCAACCCCACACGCTCTAATTTCCATAACAATTTCCATTAATAGCATCACCTCCCATCCAGTCTACATCATAAATCCTGCAGTCATTGTGAATGCTGCCTCCTCCTCAAGGCGGCCCCTCCTTCCTGACATCTAGCTAGTCACCAAATTCTGCCAGTTCTACCTGAGAAATGTCCCTGGAGTCCAGCCCCTACTCTCTGTCTCCTCTCCTCCTGTAGTAGTTGTCATGATACAATGACTATCTCAACAACCAACCACATTGCTAAAGGACTTATGAGATAGGAGGGACTCGGTAAGGCTCTGGAGACCACTGGTTTCCAACTTTACTCATGCTACGGCGCACACACAGAAGATGTTTGCAAGGCACCCTGGAGTGAACAGATGAGGCTGCCCATGGTTCTGTCCAGGCTCCTAGGGTGCTGAAGGGGCCAGGGTTTCCAACACACCTGGAACCTATTTATGGGTTCTGGACTTGGTCCACCAGTAGGAAATGCCGTTATGGACACCATCTCATTTAATCATTTAGTCCATTCTACAACCAAATTAAGTAGGCATTACCATCCTCATCCCTATTTTTTAATGAA
Organism: Cheracebus regulus; assembly: GCA_963574635.1. Lineage (NCBI taxonomy): Eukaryota > Metazoa > Chordata > Mammalia > Primates > Pitheciidae > Cheracebus > Cheracebus regulus. The sequence goes on from CAUYQU010052630.1 coordinate 10,239, forward strand.
AAAGTGGAGGCATGAGAAGATTAAATGACTCACCCAAGGAAGTAGCAGTGCCAAGATTAGAACCCAGGACCAGAGAGTCTCCTCTACCAGGCCACTCTCCCACGTGGAGTGTATTCCATAAAGGAAAGGAAAACGATAATGTCACATCCCATTCACAGGCCCTCTATTGGCCTCCTTATACACAGGATAAACCCCACACTCCTCAGGCATCAAGGCTCAGCTCCCCTCTGGTCCCAGCCTTCACACACCCCAGGCTCCAGCCAGGGGAACCTCCCCACCTTACCCTGAAGATGCCATATTCACTCCTGACTTGGCATCTATTCACCTCCCTGCCTTGCTTTTCATCCTAAGAGATGGCTCAAATGGCACCTCCTGGGCAGAGACTTCCTGGCATCTAGAATGGCACCCCAGCAGCAGGTGTTCCACCAGCAGCTTCCCTGCTCTCCTCTCTGCTCCCCTGTGCTTCCGTCCTTCCTGCAGCAAACACACTCCTGCACTGTGATTTATCTGTTTACACGCCTCACTCCCCTACTAGATTATGAGTTTCTCAAGGGCAGGGATGTTGTCTTATTCATTCATCTTTATCTTCCCAGCCCCTAGCACAAGGTAAGCACCAATAACATGTGCTTTGAGGAAAGGAATGAGTAATATGAGGTGTTCTTTGTAAGACTGCAGTAGGGAAAGAATCCAACTGCTTTTATTACATGCAAGGAATTAAAATAATTGAGGCAAATTAGAATCTAATGAATTAAAGGAGGCGATTGTTGCAGAACGCTGTGCGTCTATAGCAAACGACTCCTCCCCACCTGGACGATACAAGGAGAGGCTTATTAATCATGGTGAGGTAGAAGAAATCTGTATAGGGTCACAGAACACTGTCTCAATGTACTTGGTAAATGTAACCCCAGGGGCAACCAGGTCAATGATTTGGAGGGAAAAAAAGGAATAAAAGAAAGAGGAAAGGAAGATATAAAGGTAGAAGGCTGTAACAAGAATACCATCATGCATTGGGCATGTGCAGTTGGGCAGGTTGTGTCCTGCATAACGGCACTTCCCAGGGATATGTGGACACTAAAACCCAGATGCTGCTGTGCTGGTGAAGCCTTGCACCCGGTCGGGGGTGTTGGAGGCTGCCCCTGCCAGAAGGGCTGCCTTTGTCTTATTTGCATAATTGTGCCTTATGAGCTAGCAGCAGCCCTACCTGCAATAATTTCAAGATTCAACAAAACAGCTCCAAGACCCAGGCTTGGAACACAAAACCAGGTCCCACTGGGGATGGCCAGATTGGTGACTCACTCTTGTGTGAGAAAAACACCTGATTTCTTAGCTCAGGTCAGATTCTCTCAGCCTCAACACAAACTCAACAAGTTGCCACTGGTTCCAGGCAGGCTGGAGCCAGCTCCCTTAACCTCCTCCAACCGCAGCCCACCCAGCCAGAGAGAGAAGAGGCCCTTGACATTCAGCAAGAGCAAGAAGCCAACCCACAGGCACTGCAGGTGACCAGCTGGGGAGCCTGCCTGGAGCAGCCACAACAGCCCCGCTGGAGGCCCTCTATTTGCTTTGCCTCTGGGATTGCAAGCATCCTGCCTCTGACAGCAATTAAATTTGAAAGATTCAAATATTGCCTAAAAAGAAAAGCAAAATATTTATCCATGTGTCTGTAGGTCCTGTCAGTGTGCTGGGCTTTTGTATAGACAGGAACCATCTGGGCACCAAATATGTATGCCCAGAATGTGGGCTTCCTAATACAAACAGGTTTTCCTGCAGCACCCGGTACAGAGGGGCTACCTGGAAGGCAAGGGAGAAGTCCACGGCCTTACCGGGAAGGAAGGACAAACCCCTCTTCACCAAACTCCTGCATTCCAGCCCAGAGTCTCCGTTCTCCCTCCAGAAGCCTCAGGTGGGGGAGGACTGGCTGGTAGGGACCCCAGGGGTGGCTCCTTCCTGTGGCCCCTGTGGGGGACTTAGTTAGTTAGTTAGTTAGTTAGTTAGTTAGTTAGTTAGTTAGTTAAAAGAGATTGGTCTCGCTATGTCACCCAGGCTGGAATGCAGTGGCATAATCAGAGCTTACTACAGCCTGGAACTCCTGGGCCCAAGTGATTCTCCCACCTCAGCCTCTGCAATAGCTGAGACTACAGGCACATGCTACCATGTCCAGTTAATTTTTTTTTTATTTTTAGTAGAGATGGGGTCTCACTATATTTCCCAGGCTGGTCTCAAACTCTTGGGCTCAAGCAATCTGCCCACCTCAGTCTCCTAAATTGCTGAGATTACAGGCACGAGTCACTGTGCCCAGCCTTTTCTAATGTTCTGTAGCGATGGGAATCTCACTGTGTTGCTCAGACTGGTCTCAGATTCCTGTGCTCAAGTGATCCTTCCATCTCTGCCTCTCCAAGTGCTAAGATTACAGGCATGAGCCACCATCCCTGGCCTGGTGGGACACTTTAAACCCTCAGTCATGCTCTGCCTTAGGAGCTAGTGAACCCTCCTGCCCATATGTCAGGGTCATAGCAAGACACAGGTAATTAAGGAGAGTTTCAAAAAAGGACAATTTAACCCAGTAGCAAAAGAGTAAACTGACTTAAAAAATGGGGAAAGGATTTGAACAGACATTTCTCCAGAGGCAATTACATTCAAAGGTCCAACAGGAAACGATGCCCAATATCACTAATCTTCAGGGAAATGTAAATTGAAACCACAAGGAGATGTTACCTTATACTTGTCAGGATGGCTATTACTAAAATAAATAAATAATACTGTCGAGGAGGTAAAGAAAGCAAAACCCTTGTATGCTATTGATGGGAATGTAAATCAGTTACAGCCACTATGGGACTCAGTGTGGCCATTCCTCAGAAAATTACGAATGATCCAGCAATCCTACTTCTGGGTCGAATCCAAAACAATTGATATCACTATCTGAAAGAGATATCTGCACTCCTATGTTCACTGCAGCATTATTCACAACAGCCAAAGCATACAAGCAACCTAAATGTCCATCAGCAGGCGAAGGATAAGGGAAACGTGGTATCCATGCGATATCCAGTGTTGCATCCCTACAATGCCATAAAATCGGCCTTTAAAAAGAAGAGAAGCTTGCTGCATGCGACCACCATACGGTAACCTAGACATTACACTAAGTGAACAAGCCAGTCATAGAAGGGAAGATACTGCGTGACTCCATTTACATGAATTCTCTAAAATAGTCAAGCTCATAGAAACAGAGTGTAGAATGGTAGTTTTCAGGGGCTGGGGTGTAGGAGAAATGGGGAGATGTCATTCAACAGATACAAAGTTTCAGTTGTGCAAGATAGATAAGAGATTTGCTGTATAACATTGTGCCTATGGTTAATAATACTATTATACCCTCGAAAATCTCTTAAAAGTGTGGATCTCATATTAAATGTCCTTACCACAATAACAACAAAACGGGGAGGGCGATTTACAAAGCTAAGCACAGAGGACGAAGAGACCAGTGAAGGAGGACGCAAGGGACCCCGGGCTGGCAACAGAAGCAGCTGATATGACCCCGAGGCCTGGAACGACAGAGAAGGGAGCTGTCACCAGGCCCTGGCGAGGGTGGCCTTATGGACAGAGATGATGCAACCTTTGATGGAGAGTCACAGCCAACCTGTGGCAAGGCGGCAGGGAAGAAACATCCACCTCTCACTGCTCCCTTTAATCTCTCGTCAGACCCCCACAGTAGCAGAACCCAAACTAGAAGCCAGAAGGTAGGAAGCTCAGAGCATATGCAGAAGGCAGAGGCTGGATTAGACGGGCAAACAAAACATCCAGCTAACTCCTCTCCTCTCTTTCTCCAGGACTCTTCCCCTCACATCTCCCTTCTCCCACCCCCTTCCAAAAGCATCACTGTAGCTCCCACTTTGTCCAATGCTAGCACATTCTTCCTTCCCAGAGCTCCATGGAAGCAAAGGGAGACATGAAGAACAATCGACGGGGAGAGACTGTCCATTACTTCTTCTCCATCTCAAGTCTTCTAAGACCCAAGCATGGCTTGACAACTCACATCGAGTATTAAGCGTGGTCCCTGCACATAGTAAATGCTCAGAAAATATTAGTTATTCTTAACAGTTGCTGTCCTGAGACTACTTTAAGGGGACATTAACACAGAAACTCAGAAATAATATTACTAAAATGTTTGCATCATGCTATAAACACAGATCTATGTCTATCAAGTATAAATTTTCACACACAATAGCCCCAGGAGGCTGGCAAAGCAAGAGCTCTGACGTACACTGGACACGTGAGGAACACAGACCAAGGAAGAGAGGGTGCCAGAGATGGCACAGAAACTGCATGCAGTGACACTGAATTCTGAAGTCTGGTCATACCTACAGCAATGCCAGAAGGCAGTTTTTCTCCCACATGTATCAGCTCTCAGCAATCCAGGGTTTCCTAAGTGCTGTCAAAAGAGTCTGTCACTCAAGGGTAATATATATTAAGCAGAGCCCTTCTAGGCAGAGTGGTTTTAGAGGCAGTGCTGGGACCTAACTTCAACCCATCTAAAACTATCTTCCCTAAACAAGTGCTGTGGTACTTGATATCTCCACTGGAGAGTCATTCCTTTGGATCGAATATTGTTCTCCCAGACACCCATTGTTAAAACTCTTGTAAATAAGTCTGAAGGGGTAGCCCTGACTCGCACCTAAGTGTGAATGAAATCCCACATCCCCTTGCTCCAGATGGAGGGGTTCTCAGCTACAGAGGACGCCTAGAGAGCAAAGATGCGGAGAAGGGATAAAGCATACAAGGCGGCTCTCCAAAGGCAAAGCTTTACTCTACCCACAACAGGGTGATGAGGGAAGCACTGGAATGTGGGCACTCTCTCTACCCATCACTTTAAAAGTGGCAAGATGGGATTGGAGTGTGATGATCCAATGTATTTAGGAGAGGTTGGGTTAAACAAAGTATCAAAGGCTTACTTGTTGCAGGACTTTAAGCATTTTTAATATACATTGTGACTCTACCAAAAAGGGACAGTTATAGCAGATTTTCCCAGACTCCTTTAATCCCAAATCCTTTTTTATTCAAGGAACAGTTTCCAGCACTAGACAGAGTTTATCAAAATCAGAAACCAGGCCAAGTGCAGTGGCTCAGGCCTGTAATCCCAGGACTTTGGGAGGCCAAAGTGTAAGGATCACTTAAGACCAGGACTTCAAGACCAGCCTGGGCAATATAGTGAGACCTTGACTGTATATAAAAAATATTGTTTTAAATTAGCCGAGTGTGGTGTTGTACACCTGTGGTCTTAGCTACTCAAGAGCCTGGGATGGGAGAATTGCTCGAGCTCAAGAGTTTGAGGCTTCAGTGAGCTATGATCACACCACCATACTCCAGCCTGGGTGACAGAGCAAGATACTGTTCAAAAAAAAAAAAAAGTCAGTAGCCATTTCTTTTGTTTACATTCTACTCCAGAGCCAGGCACAGCAATGGGCACATAGGAAGACCTCAATTATATTTGGATGAGTGAAAAATAGATATCAGGGTCTGCTTTGATCAACTAGGTAAATTAAGCAATGGCTCCAAGTGTCTGCTGTTCTCTTCTCCGAAGCCATATCTGAGAGCCACCAGCAAAGCCATACCAGGGTTGAATGCCTACCCCCAAGTTGTGTTTACACAATGCCTTAAAATGATTCTGGCATCTTTGTGGACAGAACTAGTGCAATCGCCCTCAGCGTCCCGTGCCATGTCCCCTCCGCCCACCTCTGATCCCAGCTCCAGCTGCAGTGGATGCTCCTGGGCAAGCTGATAGTGCCCACAGCAAGCACCCAGCAGCCCTCCCTGCCTCCACTCCCTTCCCAACTCCACTGAGCCCACTCTGAGCAACTGCAGGAGCACAGCCCTCAGCCAAGGGGGTGACGGGCAGAGAGCAACAGCCCCGTCCTTTGGGAGAGTAATTATGAGATGCTTTCTGCACAGTTCCTTGGAGGGTCCCCCTGGAATTGAACCTGGCACTCATAGTAGTAACTGGCTCAACCCCGCCCTCTTGACCGGTTTCTCGCGCTTTCCAGTCTGATGCTTCCAGCTCCGCCCACCTGCTTCCCTCAGAGTCCCTGTCACAAGCTCTACTTTTAGGAGGACCCAAACTAAGAACAATGACCCAGAGGAGTGTAGTGGACATGATTTACATGCTTGAAAGAGAGCTGGTACAATTTAGTCTTGAGGTTACTTTGAAGGGTCCTGTGGGCACCGTTGGATGAGGCTGCCTTTCTCTTCCTTTACTGTTCCCCTGAGGCCCTTCCCTCTCTTGGTATTCACCCATCTACAGGCACAGGGATGAACCCTGGTAGTTCAGGACACACTACTGGACCACTTCTGAGAGTCCACATGTTTCCTTCATCCCAGAGTTCCTTTTTTTAAAACAAACAAAAATATATATATATATATATATTCAATGCCCACCACATGCCAGAGGCTCTCATATTATCCAATGCCATCCTCATGACAACTCCCAGGAGGGGGTATTCTAGGACCAGCCCTGTTTGACTAAAGAGGCCTCCAGGCCTTCATCTGTAGCAGCCAGAGGAAAAGCTGGGATGCAGATTCTGGCCTCTCTAAGCCAGGTCGGTGCTTTCCAGTGTGAGCGCAGCAGTTTCAGACACCATGGCTGTAAGGATTCACTGTTGGATGGAAGCTTTGTTAGGAACAAGGATTATTTTTGCAGCCACAGTGCCTTGTACATGGAAGAAACTCAGTACCTACACTGACAAGGGAAGAAAGAAAGGAAGGGAGGAAGGGACGTCATCCATGTCTTGTACGTTGCTCACCTTTCCACGGCGACAGTGCCTGGAGTGTCCAGCCCATGTGGGGTCCCCCAGTGACACATGCTGGCTTCTGCCCACCACAGTGTCAGCCTTTAGGACTTGACAGCTGTCTCCCCCACTGGGCTGACAGTTCTTAGACTTTCTAGCTCGAGGCCTGGCTAATCCCCTGCACTTAATATATGGAAGATTAAATCAAAAGTAGAAAGAGAACATGGAAAAAAACCACCAACATAAAAAAGACAAAACCAGTTACAGCTTTAAGTCTCAGGCTTCGTCTCCTCTTTAAAGAGCACTTTCTCAAAAAAGAAAAAAGTTAAAATTACATCTTAGCAGGAAGATTTTTCTTTAGCATATTAGGAAGGCCATGTATCAGATGTATTAGCATTATCACATTGGATTCTTCAGAAGACCACAAGAGGCGGGAGAAGGAACACAGGAGTCTAGGAGCTTAAAGACTGGAGATCAAAAGGAAAATTTTGTCAGTGATGAAAGAGGCAGGAAGCAAACCAAGAACATTCTGAGTTTCAAGGTGGGCAGACCATGCTGGTGGTTCCCATGCCCCCCACAGCCCGGTCCCCATCTGGGGCAGAAATGGGAGGGGCAGAGAAGACACACCCTTGGCAACCTCCACTGAGACTGGCAATGTTGACAGGAGCTCTCCCTGTTTAAGAGGCAACTCTTCACAAAAGCTTATTTCAAGAAATCTCCACACCCCACCTCCCCCACGTCTTCTCTTTAGCGCCTTCTGCTCCTCCCAGATGTTCTGAGCCCAAGGATTTGCAAGGCTTATAGCTGCTGCAGCCCCAGCCAGAAAGAAGGTTTTATTTTCTTCATACTGAGGAAAAGTGTTATCTACGTTTTTATTTTTAATGCTTTCAAATGCATTCCATTTTGTATGCTTTGTTTTTTTTGTGCTGCCCTATCAATGTGGCCTCTAAATGTTGTTTTGTATGCATTGCATAGACTGAGTCGTAAATATTTAATTTCTTTCCATTCTATGTTACATAAATGTTTGTTATGAGAGGTGCTCAGGGGACCCTCCTCATTACACACATGGAACTTTGTTTTCAAAACCTGTCACCCACCCGCCCACCTCACCCTCATGTTTCTGACCCCCTGACCCTGCCCTAAACGCCTTCTGCTGGTTACTGTTACAACACAGTTATTATATATGAATCATGTATCTCTAGCTATAGTAAAAGCTCTGAGATAGAGAAGCTTGTCTTTTTCACCTTTGTAGTCCTGATGGTCAAAATGGTGCTTTGAGTACTGTTATTCATTTTAACAATAGCTTCTGTTTAATGAATACTTTCTATGTGTTAGGTACTGTGAACAGAACCATTTAATTCATTTGCCTGTTTAATCCTAAAAGGTGCCTTATTATCCCCATTCATAAATGAAGACTGAGAAGCTTAGAGAGGTATCCTTCTAGGTATCCTCAAAAGTGCATAGCGATTAGGTGCCAGAGGTAAGATTCAAATCCACCTAACACACTCCTAAGCACACCCTGCCACACATGTGAAAAGAACTTGGGAAAGACCAGGCTCTTCTGAAAGAAAGCAGGAGATCTTCCAGGGTTTTATCTTGGAAACATAAAAAGTAAAACTTTTCCATTTGCGGGGATTTTCAGCACCTACAGACTCTGCTGCTCTTATCAGAGTAAGACAAAATATTTGCTTCCATCGCTCCCCTAGCAAGCTGGAGAGAAGACAGCTCCGCAGTAACACAGAGCGCAGCAGTGGAGGAGAGCTGAAGAGTGCTTACCAGCCTGGCATCTAACTCTTAAGTCTTAGCCACGTTCTTGTCCTCACTCCCAGGACAAGCCGCTTACCAGCAGGAGCCTTTGGGCAAGGTCCTAGCCCCCTCAAAGCCTCTATTTCATTATCTGTAGAATATTGGTAATAATAGCACATACCTCAGAAGACAGATAAGAAATGAATGAGATAACCCATGTAAAACCTGCTCCATGGTGAGCCTTCAATAACATCATCTTTCCATACAACAGCCCATAAGTATTTAAAGACAATGCTCATGCCTTTCCCCACCCCCAAGTCTCCCTTTCTTCCAGCTGAACACTTCCAGATTCCCCCAATCACACAGTCACAAAAAACATTGCCATGCTGGCCATCCTCCGGGTTCAGTCTGTGGTTGAAAATCTCTCCCAGGGTCACACGGAGCACTGGGCACAGTCACTCCAGTGCACAGTCAGACCTGTGCAAACCCAGTAGGGCCACAGGCTCCCAGGTCTGCTGTCACAGCTCTGGCCATGTGGCCTGGCCCCCTCTTAGCTTTGTGGGCTGCTGTGTGCTGGTGCTGTCACTCAAGGGGACAGCGTGGTTTCCTCCGACAAAGCTATTAGGCCAACTCTCCCCATTCATGTGCTTGGGCAGCTGTCTTTCCTCATTTTTCAGTTTTTTGTTTTTTGTTTTGAAACAGAGTCTCACTCTGTCGTCCAGGCTAGAGTGCAGTGGCGTGATCTCAGCTCACTGCAACCTCTGCCTCCTGGGTTCAAGCGATTCTCCTGCCTCAGCCTCCCAAGTAGCTGGGACTACAGACACCCACCACCACGCCTGGCTAATTTTTTTTTTTTTCTGTATTTTTAGTAGAGACGGGGTTTCCCTATGTTGGCCAGGCTGGTCTCAAACTCCTGACCTTGTGATCTGCCCACCTTGGCCTCCCAAAGTGCTAGGATTATAGGTGTGAGCCACTGAGCCCGGCCTCAGTTTTTTTAGATGTATATATTTTGGTTTGTTACCTCAGTGTAGGATCTTCTGTTTCAGTCCCTGAAAAAATTTTTGGATCATGATTCTGTCATCCTACAAATTAGCAATTAGTCCCACATGCTGCATCAGTAGGCCATCCCTATCCTCGCCAAGCCATTGCTAAAATCTTTCCACAGGGCAGTGTTGGAGGCAGAACTCCACCAGAGCACACACACAAAGCCTGTCGTGACCTGAAATCAGGCAGTTAGGAGAAAGTGCTTTGCGTGCCGTCGTTACACTGCCAGGAACTCAGCTCCCTGCCTCCACATGTTCCTGTTTTGTCCACCTGGTCGTCACGAGAGACCTTGCCCACATTGTTCACCCCTATCAGTCTGTCTAAGAACTGTATCCAAAAAAGGAATGAGGTCAGCCTGGCATGGCTTGTTCACTCTGCCAGCATCACCACTTTCTCACTATGTGCTCACCCACCATCTGTTTAATAAGTCTTTTGGACAGTTTTCCAGGGCTCCCTCTAACTGGGCTGCTTGTCCATATTCACGGAATCCCCTGAGAGTGCTCTCCCTCTCATTGAAAATCTAGACACTGGTCACCTGCCTCCAGGCTCGCTGCACGTTGCATTCCAAGCTCCCTCAAGCCATCCTGCCTCCCCTGGCAGCCAGGACAGCCCCGCTAGAAAAAGCCCCTCTCCCGTCCTCCCTGTGCGTCCACATCATTGGGTGGCCAGCACTCCGACTAAGAAATAAAAATGGGCCAGGCACCATGGCTTACACCCATAATCCTAACACTTTGGGAAGCCAAGGCAGGGGAATCACTTGAGCCCAGGAGTTCAAGACCAGCCTGGGCAACATAGTCAGACCCTGTCTACAAAAAAACTGTTTTAATTAGCCAGGCATGGTGGACGGCACCTGTCCTTTCAGCTACTCAGAGGCTGAAGCAAGAGGATCGCTTGAGCCCAGGGGTTCATGGTTAAGGTGAGCTATGATCGCACCATGGCACTCCAGTCTAAGTGACAGAGCAAGACCCTGTCAGGAGGAGGAAGAGGAAGAAGAAGAGAGAGAGAGAAAGCAAAGAAGAAAGGAAGAAAACAAGAAAGGAAGAAAGAGAGAGAAGTAGCCTCCCCACTGGGGGACCACCAGGCACCTCCCCAACTACAGCTGTCCCCAAATTATGCCAGATGGCTTCCATTCCTCTGCCTTCTCATTGCATTTGCTAACCAGGTTCTTTTCATTCCTTTATCATAGACTCTTTTCCTTAACGGAAGCACCTAGTAGGTTGCCACTACTACTACTGGCAGAAACCGCAATTACTTTTGCACCAACCTATAACATTTCAGTCTTCTACTGTAAAGCTCACTTGATCTTTAGTGGGCGCTACCACCTTTTTATCCTAATTCCTTTTTTTCCTGAATTTTGAATGCCTTTGCCCCTTTTCTGTTTTTTCTTGTTTGTTTGGTTTTGGTTTTTTGCATGTTTTAAACAAGACATTTTTAAATGTCATTACATCGTCACTTCTTCACAAGAGGAAATAAAGAATGAGCTGTCACCGTCTGTGCCCTTCATGGCCCATCCTGCCTGCACATTTGTGGCTGCCTTCTCCCCAGTTTGCTCATGTATTTTCCAGCCTGAAACAGACTTCTTGGGAAAGAATGAGAAGGTGAGGTATGGCTTTAGATTGCCATCTGGAGTGTAGGAAATAATCTACCCCTTATTCCCATCACATCCCTAATGACCTTTGGGAAAGTTCAGAGCCACGGGCTGCCACTACCCTGTCTGTGGCCCCCACATGCCTGGTGCAGACTCCAGGCTCAGCTCCTCCAGGCACAGGTTCAGCTCGTGGAAGAATCATCCATCTCCAGGCTCTGACAGACAAACGAGGCGAGAAGGAGACCAGATCTGGTTTTCTGCTGGAAAACAATGAGCTCATGCTTTCTCTCTAGGGACCCAGGAAGTGGAGACAGATCTGGAGATGGGAGACAGTGATGGAGGCAGGCAGGGGTGATGAAGGATGAGCTGGGAAGAGGAGGGAGGCCAGTCTGGCACTTTTTTAATGTCACTTTTGATAAGAATCCCCAGCTCTCAGGCCAGAGGGAAACATCCATTTTCTTTAAATTAAGGATGCAGCAAGAGGCAGTTGTCCTAAAGGAAAGGGACAGAGAGAAGATAAACAGACTTGGAAATTCGTCATTCCTGCTTCTTCAGAGAAAAGTAAAATAATTGTTCATGAGTCACCAGAATTGCAGATGCCAGGACAGAGATGGCTTTCCTGGGCTCTGCCGCCGTCGCCTCTTGGTGTGGGGCTTTGGGACCTGATGGGACCCGATGGCAGACACTCTGCTGGCCAGATTCTCCCCAGGCAAGTCTATCTCCCCCAGGTATGCACCTCCAGAAGGCCAAAGCCAGGCATTTCCTACAGGTTGAGCCTGGTAAAAATGAGAGGATTCAGTCAACCATCCAGATGCTTCCGAATAGCTGAATGAATGCTTAGTTTCAGCTAGGGCAAAAAAAAAAAAATGCAGATCACTGAGTTTTCCACTTTTCCTTTGAAAAAGGAGTTACATAATGCTGATTTTCCTTTTTACCAGTTAATTCAGGGAGAGAGAGAGAGGAAGAAGAGATTGGGGAAGGATTGGGGGGAGCTGAATTGTACTTGAGAAACAAAATTCAGATGATTGACTATTTTCCTCTTCAACCTGTTATATGCCTTGGCTAAAACTTGAATGTAAACTGACTGGGTACAGTGGCTCACACTTATAATCCCAGAACTGTGGGAGGCCGAGGATGGTGAATCACCTGAGGTCAGGAGTTTGAGACCAGCTTGGCCAACACGGTAAAACCCCAACTCTACTAAAAATATTTTAAAAATTAGCCAGGCATGGTGGTGCATGCCTGTAATCCAGCTACACAGGAGGCTGAGGCAGGAGAATCCCTTGAACCCAGGAGGTGGAGTTTGCAGTGAGCCAAGATCATGCCACTACACTCCAGTCTGGGCAACAGAGGAAGATGGTCTCAAAAAGAAAGGAAGGACGGAAGGAAGGACGGGAGGGAGGGAGGAAGGAAGGAAGGGAAAAATTTGAATGGAAACTAAAAATCACAGACAGAATGTAGAAACCCCAAATAGATGAATTATGTTTTTCTTTATACCTCTGTCTACTCACAAAATTGATTATTTCCATGTTTAAGTTAAATGGTTTGGCTAGATTACAAATGTTAAAGTGTTAATTTACCCTGACTCCCTAGTTGCAATGAAATTCAAAAACAGAACTGAAGAAAGGAATAGCAACTTGTTCACTCTTTTCCTCCTGTGTCCTGTGGCACTACACAGGATAAAAAGCATGGGCATTGGAGCCAATTTGCTAGGGGTTCTAATCCCGGCTTTAAGACTCCCTGGATATGGGATCTTGGCCAAATTAACAAAGCCCTCTATAACCAAGTGTCTTTATTTTAAAAGGGTGTGATGTAAGTATCTACCCTGTTGGGGATATTGTGAGAATTCAACAAGTTCATACAGGTAAAGCACTTAATGCCTGGTACATCACAAGCAATCCATAATTATTATTGCTATTATTATACTATGGCACCATTTGGGACACAGATTTATTATATATATCAGACACCATAAATGTCCTTTAAGACATGCAGCAAGTACAAATCTGTCATGGTTTAACAAAAGAAATGAACATCTAGGAGACAGCTTCCTATTATGCTATCTTCTTCTGGCCTCAGGTACTGATCTCAGTTTCTTCCTCAGCCATGTTGCTGGCATCTCACCCCATCCCCACTCCCAGCCCAAGGCAGCATCTCCCATTATGCTGTAACCCTGGCTGTGTCCTACCCTCCTACTCCTGGCTCAAGGACTGAGCCTACCGTGCCCTGATTTCCAGCCCCCTCGAAGACCAATTACACCAGAGCTTCTCTGACACATCTCCACCACCCATGCATGAGACCTCCAAGACATGAAGGCAGAAACATGGCTATAGCTGCCCAGCACCAAATATAGTTTGATGTTTGACACACCCAGGAGAGTAATGATTTAGGACTCACCTTTGACCTGCAAAGATGATACTTGGTAGTTAAACAAGTATTCCTCTAACCCCCAACCCTTAGCTCTAACCTGAGGAGTCCAAATCAAAATGGAATTTCTTATTTTTTAACTTTCAGAAATGCTCTGCGTTCCACTTCCCAATCAAAACAGCAAACCTAACAGATAAAATCAAGATTTGGTAAAGACAGGAGAAACAGAAACTTCCAGACACTTATTTGAAGTATGACTTGTTCCAAATGTTTGACAAAATCAAGTAGAAATGTATATGCCCTATGGCCCAAATTTATAGCCATTTAGGTATTTACTAATACCTGTATCCCCATTGTATTAGGAAGTAACTAGCTTGCTTTTGACATTACAGGCTCATAGGCAGAAGAGACTTGCCTTATCTCAGATGAAACTTTGGGCTGTGGACTTTTGGGTAATTGCTAAAGTGAGTTAAGACTTTGGAGGACTGCTGGGAAGGCATGATTGGTTTTGAAATGTGAGGACATGAGATCTGGAGGGGCCATGTTAGAATGATATGGTTTGGCTGTGTCCCCATCGAAATCGCCACTTGAATTTTATCTCCCAGAATTCCCACATGTTGTGGGAGGGACCCAGGGAGAGGTAACTGTATCATAAGGTCTGGTCTTTCATGTGCTATTCTCATGATAGTAAATGAGTCTCACGAGATCTGATAGGTTTAGCAGGGGTTTCTGCTTTTGCTTCTTCCTCATTTTCTCTTGCTGCTGCCATGTAAGAAGTATATGAGGTAGCCTGAGGCCAGCCCACAAGGCCCGGACTGGCATATGAGGAGTCTGCACCTTGCTCATCAGGAAACAGAAGTACTTCGAGAACCAGAGTTGGGCAGGGTCCCACAGGGGGCCTTCGGAACTAGCAGCAGGGCATTCAGGGAAGGACCTGGGCTGGGGCTGTTGTGCTTGTCCAGGCACCAGAGTGGGGGCTTGAGTATGGCTGGAGACACGGGCAGGGTGGACACACAGGAATCCATGCTGTCTACACTTGGTTTCCAGGTCCCGTTGAAGTTGATGGCTCCTTCCAGGGATGGGCCCAGCCTAGGTCTCCCTGAACACTGTGCTCGCTCTTCTGCAGCAGAGTCAAACAGCCACTCTCACTTCCAGAGCCTCAGAGCAAAGCGGTGGCCAGTGGGTACCCCCTGGGACCCCAGGGCTGCGGACGAAGTAAATGGAGAGGAGCAAATCGTGCTGATGGAGTCACCTGACCCTGGAAGGGCTGCCCAGCTCCTCCGGAAGCTCATTGTTCCCGTGACTCCCGGGACCCCTTAGGTTTTGCATTCAAGGCTTCTCTGAAATCAGAAGCCAGCACACAGAAGCAGAGAGAGATAAGACAGACACCTGTCTCTTATCTAGTTTTGCAAGGCCTCAGGGAACCACTCCATTCACTGCAGTGAACAGAACTGGTGCTGCAAGAGCCTGTCAAGGAAGCCTTCTCAAGGGAACTCAGGATTCCAAAAGCACAGAGGAGAGCAGGGGTGGTTCAGCAGAGGGGCTGGAGGCAGAGGATGGAGCGGGCTGCAGGGGCAGGACTTGGCTGCAGGATGGGCAGAGGAGTTGGAGGTAAGCAGAGACCGTGGCCAGAGTGAAACAATTAGATAGAGGGCATGGGCAGGTAACACTGGAGATATTACCATTTTCCTACATTTTTTTCCTGCTTACAGAAGATGGAATACATTAAGATTTTTTGAAATAAGAATAAATATCTAATTGTAAGATGCCTCCCCACTGGGAGTTAGGACTTCAAAAGCACATCATAGAGATGCTTTTGGAATAAAGTACAGATAATGAAACCACCAAGGCAAGTGGTGTCTAAGTACTGAGACGGACTGAAGTAAACACCTGAAAATGAAGACCACTGCATGGAGAGTCCCCATTCCTTCCCAGCTCTCATTCCAAGTTGCAGCAGCTCCCAGTTCACTCCTGGGATATCTGCCTTGGTGCTTCTTTCTGGGGGACCCCCCCACAACCCCACCTCCCCCTTCCCCAGGTGCATTGCCTGTCTCTCCCTCCACACCCTGACAGTCCTTCTCTAACCTCTAGTGTCTCTGCTGATCCCGGCCCTCCCTGCAGACCTGGAGCCCTCTGCCTGGCCTCTCTCTGTAGCTGCTTGGTGCTTCTTCCCCAGTAGGGTCCTGCCTCTCTCTGCTGCCTAGGTGATAGAAGAACTGGACCAGAATTCAGAAAATCCAGCTCAATTTAAAACTTGGGAATTTACCATATAGTAATAGTGGCATCTCAAATCAGTAAGGAAAATGATGGTTTATTTAATAAAGGATATTCAGTAAACTGGATAGCCCTCTGGGAAAAATAAGATAAAACTGAAGGCACACTTTACACCTTAAACCATGATAAATTCCAAATGGATCAAATATTTGTTTGGAAAAATTTAAGTCACAACGCATTGGAAGAAACCAGGATAAAACCTTTTTATCGCCCAAAAGAAAGAAAGCCTTATAACTATGACCCAAGATCCATAAAAGAAAATACTGATAAATTTGAATATATGAAGATACAAAATCTCACACAGCAAAATCCACCATAAGCAAAATCGAAAGACAAACAGAGAGAAATACTTGCAAGTCACGTCACAAAGAACTAATTTGCTGCAAACATAAAAAAGTATCTACAACTGATAAGAAAAAGATCAACCAATACAATTTAAAAATGAGCAAAAGATGAACAGAAAGTCCATGGAAATACAAATGTCACTTAAACATATGAAAAGATACTCAAGAGCACTCAAAATAAGACAACTACAGATTAAATCTACACTGAATGCCATTTTTAGCTATCACTCCGGCCAAGGGCCAGAAGGAAGGTTGATAGCAGTGATGAGGTGTGGAGAACCAGGCACTGTCGCTGAGCTGCAGTTGGAGTGTAAATTTTGTAAATTTGTTCAGCCTCTCTGGAGGGCAATCCATCAAGATCTCTCAAAATTACAAAGGCTCAATTTGACCCAGAAATTCCACATTTAGTAATTTCTTCAAGAGATGTCGTTTCACAGGTGTGAAATGACAGACGTACAAGGTTATTCATTGCCACTTTGCTTATGAGAGCAACCTAAATTTCCATCCATAGGAGAATGAATAAATTATGGTACATACATGCAATGGAAGGCAATACAGCCATTTAAAAATAGACAAGACTCTTTAGAAACTGATATGGAAATCCTTACAAGATAAATTAAATGAAAATAAGCAAGGTGTCATATGTACAATAAGTCCTTATTTAACGTCATTGATAGGTTCCTGGAATCTGGCTTTAAGCGAATGACGTATCATGAAACCAGTTATTTTTTCTCATCAATGTTATAATAAAGCAATGTTATTCAGGGACCTGATGTATGTTGCTTCACTTAAAATCGCAGTTTCCAAGAACCTATTGACGATGTTAAGTGAGGACTCAGTGTACCACGTTTATGTAGAAAAAGGGAAAGAGATGACAGATATAAATATAGATGATTAGGTATATGCTTGCCTACGCATAAAACATCTCTGGATCCAAACTAGTAATATTGGTTATCTACAGAAGGATACCTGGGAAGTTGGGAAAATGAGAAGGAAAGAAAGATTCTTTGTTCATACAGATGGCCCCCAGCTTAAGATAGTTTGACTTAGGATTTCTCAACTTTACAATGGTATGAAAGTGATACACATTCAGTAGAGACCATATGTCAAGTACCCATATGACCAACTTGTTTTTCACTTTCCGTACAGTAGTCAGTAAATTACCTGAGCTGGGCATGGTGGCTTCCGTCTATAATCCCAACACCTTGAGAGGCCAACGTGGGAGGATCACTCAAGCCCAGGAGTTCAAGACCACCCTGGGCAACATAGAGAGACTCCATCTCTATTAAAAAAAATTAGGGCCGGGCATGGTGGCTCACGCCTGTAATCCCTGCACTTTGGGATTAAAGCGCCCACAAGGTGGGTGGACTATGAGGTCAGGGGATTGAGGCTATCCTGGCTAACATGGTGAAACCCGTCTCTACTAAAAATACCAAAAAAAAAAAAATTAGCGGGGCATAGTGGTATGTGCCTGTAGTCCCAGCTACTCAGGAGACTGAGGCAGGAGAAATGCTTGGACCTGGGAGGCAGAGGTTGCAATGAGCCAAGATCGCACCACTGCACTCCAGCCTGGTGACAGAGCAAGACTCTATCTAAAAAAAAAAAAAAAAAAAATTAGCCACAATGGCACACACCCGTTGTCTCAGCTACTTGAGAGACTGAGGCAGAAGGACTGCTTAAGAGCCCAGGAGGTCAAGGCCACAGTGAGCTGTGATCAGACCCCCATACACCAGCCT